>JAGGAX010008351.1:0-84049 GCA_017657335.1 Termitomyces titanicus | reverse complement strand
TGTCCGTCAGTATTCTTACTAGGCAATTTTCACTTTATTAGGTATTATATTCTTAGCTGTACCGTTTTTTCGAACACCCTCCCACCACTCCCGTTTTTTCTTTAGCCATTTTTCTTTCTTTCTTGGACCTTTTTGCTACATTTCATTATCGGACAAAATCTTTAGCATACAGTTTATAGCCCACCCTCCCGCCCAGCCCCCGACTCGCTGACGAAAATCTGAAATAAAAAGAAAATGGTCGCTTCGGCGGCCGATACCCGCTAAACCACGAACATCCTTCGCTAAGAAACTTTTATTCCAAGCGGTGAGCTGCAGAGGCCCACCCTCCTCCCCCCCAGCTCGTCGCTTTAGCAGAAAATCAAAGATGGCGGCCGTTCGCGGCGGTCGATTTCCACTATAACCACCATCCATCCGATAACATTAAACCAAAACCCTCACCACGCGAGGAGCTGCAGAGGTCCTATATATTTCATCTTGGACAACTAGTACATATAGTTACAGCCCTCGCTTCGTCGCTGCATCGAAAATCGAAAAGGGACCGCTTCGGCGGCCGATCTTCGCTAAACCAAACCGATGACATACAGAAAATATCATATCCTGTGAAGAGCTGCAGAGGCAGCGTAACAGTGTTGGGTGCAAATTCAATTATGGCGTTATTCCACGTGAGACCGATCAAACGAAATTGTGTCATTGACTTTCCGGATCCATCCTCTTCCCTGAAACTTTGAAGCTTGAAGTCATGTCTGCTGCTGGCTCTCGACTACGGCTTGAATCTCCATATGGAGATCATGCAGATTTCGATGATTTACCTGACCGACAAAAACAAGCTGAAAAGGCTGCACTAGAAAAGCTCATGTCATTATACCTACCCTCTTCCACCAGACCTGTGATCGCTATCGACCTTGATGATGTCCTGAGCCAGACGAACCAAATGGTTGCTGATTGTGAGGATGATCTTCTTTCAGGCGTTCATTTCATCGTACTTTTTTTGAGGGCATAACACACAGTATGGAACAAAGATGGATATCTCGATGTTCTACTGTGAGTGTCTTATTCGATCCCGTCTCCTATCGGCCACCATAAGAATGAGATAAATCATCAATAGACTATTACTATTGGAAGGTACCATTTGTTATTCGTCTGATCACGATTGAGGATGTGTCGCTAACCCCACTTGAGAATCCATTCTGGGGAACTCCAACAGAAACAGCCGCTAAAGTAAAGGAATTTTATGAAACGAATTTGATTTTCAAGACCGAGATTGTCCCAGGCGCGCGAGAAGGGGTACAAGCATTGAAAAACATGGGATATAGATTGGTGATTGTGACGGCTAGAGCGGAGGATAAGGCAGATGAGAGTTGGGAGTGGGTCAACAAACACTTTCCAGGTGGGATACTCACTCCGATGTGGAGACAATGTGGAATCTAATTTCACCAAAAGGTCTCTTCGAAAGTATAATCTGTACCGGACAGTTTATCAATGCACACAAAACCGGGCATGAGCTTGTAACAAAACTCAGCAAGGCACAGGTTAGAGAGGGGGACGGTGAAATATTATTGGCGCAAACTCATTGATGTTCATTCTGTAGGTCTGTGTGGATATGAAGGCAGTTCTCTTGATAGATGATTCTGCCGAGAATGCGCTGCAATGCGCTACACATAAGGAGCCAACCCAAGTCCTTTTATTCGGAAACTATGAATGGAACAAGAGGATATCGGATCCACAGGATGCTAAGGATGAAATGTCGTTTGATCGCCGTCTAGAAACTGAAGGCGGGAAAGACTTCTGGAAGGATGAAGCCATTACAATACCCGAAGGAGTACCGGTGATACGGACCAAGGACTGGAGCGAGGTCGTGCGTTGGGTCCAGGGCGCCAAGTTGACTCAATGTAAATATTGCCAAGTCTGAGTCGAGGTGATCAGAGTATCGATTATCAGATTAGATATATATATATCACAGTCCGATCAAAGGATTGATTTCACATGCTTCCCTGAGTTTATGGATGAGAGGGTAATTCGAATAGCCCTCATCTCGGAGAGGACCCCATATTTCGACAAAACTTACTTTCCCAAGCTTTCTTGCATCCAAGTCAAGACAGACCCTTTCTGGTAGCACCCGCCTTGGACCGGCAAGGAGTCTACATATGGCGGCGTCCTTAACACTGTATGCCAAATCGTTCAATGAACGCCTCGCTAAGTACGCCAAGGTCTATGCAACTCATCGCCCCTCGGTTCAAAGGATTCTTAATATCTCATTTGTTGTCTATGTGCTTGCGACTACCTATCGTGGGCTCTCATCTCGACCGCCTTCAAGCTCCACTGGCGGAAAGGGTCAAGGCAAGGCAACGATGGGTGATAAACAGGACGGGACTAGGAAGTCTCCTCGCGTCGCGGTATGCGTGGCGGATCTCCTTATTCAACGTCCTGACATATATCGCTAACAGGTCGACGCCCTTTTCTATCAACGACTTGCGTCGATCCTCCACATTGTGATTCCAAGTATACGATCTAAGGAAGCGTTACTTTTGGTGATGCATTCCAGTCTACTAATCTTTAGAACTGCGATCTCTCTGTATGTGGCCGCACTCGACGGAAAGTGAGTGTATTCTTTATGCCATCATCCTTCCTCAGGGAACATGTCAACAATGCCCATTTTGTCGTAGTCTTCAGTTCTTATCATTATATACTTACCATCTGTGATACGCTCCATTCTCATCCTATTGTATGCAGGATTGTCGCCAGCCTTGTACGTGCTCGAACCAAGGAATTCATCTTGAATATTTTGCGTTGGCTACTCGTTGCCATTCCAGCCACCTGGACGAATAGTTGGCTGAGTTACATTCAGAATAAACTGGCAATTGCATACCGGACACGACTGACCAAGGAGGTCATGACGCAGTACTTGGGGGACGAGGGTGACGGTTCCGTTGGGAAAGTGTATTACAAAATATGTAGGACATTCTCTATCTTTGTATTCTTCTGCACTGACATGAGGTCCAGCAAACTTAGATGACCGGATAAAGAACCCTGATCAGTTGCGTGCTCTATGAGTCTTGATTTGGAGCTGAGAAGCTTACTCTTTGATCATTCTTGAAGGATGATCACTCATGATATACAACGGTTTTCCACTCATCTGGCAGCCATATATTCCAACATGGCAAAGCCAGTACTCGATGTTATATTGTATAATTACCAGCTATCGCAAAATGTCGGTGCAGAAGGCCTGTTAATTCTTACCATTCTAGTCCAGAGTTCTGCAATAATGTGTCAGTGCTCTTCCATCTGTTTGAACCTCCTCATTGACTCAAGTCTTTCATTCTGATTTCTTCTCTCTCAAAGTACGCCGTTTGACTCCTTCGTTTGGGATGTACACGGCGCTCTCGGCTCAACTCTCAGGGTCTCTGCGCCACACCCATTCTCGTATTGCTGAGTTTGCTGAAGAGATTGCATTCTTGAATGGGGAGCAGACTGAGAAGACTCTGCTAGAGAGGGAATACGCTAGTGTCCTTGGACACGAAAATCGCGTTTTGACTCGTCGATGGTGGTTTGGCTGTATAGAAGAAGGTGTGATTAAGTGGTTATGGGGAGCTTATGGAGTGAGTGTCGGTTATTCTCACTGAGACAGGTCACACGCATATCATACAAAATTCCAGCTCGTTCTCTGTTCGATACCTGTCTTCTTGAAACTTCCAGGTATGCGCCTTGATCTGGGAGGACGAACGGAAGGTACCGCATATGTTTATAAACTTGAATTAAATACCGTGGACTGATGAGTGTCCTTTCCTTAGGTTTTGTTACAAATCGTCGGCTTTTGCTCTCATCTTCCGGCACGTCATTTTTACGTTGTATTTGCACGGAAGGAAATTTACATATGACTTTGAAGACGCTTTTGGTCGCCTTATGTATTCCTACAAGGATCTTTCTGAGCTGGCTGGTTACACAGCTCGGGTTTCTCTTTTACTTGACACCATGAAAGACGTTCGGGGAGGCAAATTTGAGAAGGCTCTGGTCAGCAGTGCCACTATCGGAGAGAATGCAAACAGTAAGCCTGTACTGTGTTTATTCGGCAATCTATTGACCTTTTTAAGTTCTGCGTGGCCATGGACAGGTCATCGAGTCAGATGATATTCGATTCGGGAACGTACCTATAGTTACACCGAATGGAGATGTCCTGGTGAAGAGCTTGAGTTTCCAAGTGAAACCTGGGGTACGTATCTATGGAGTCCCAGAACATTTGTCGATCTAACAGTAAACACTCTTCTAGCAACACCTCCTCATCGTCGGACCCAATGGTAAGACTGGAATTATAGCATTTGTTTCATCATACTCACTCCTTCAGGTTGTGGAAAGTCGTCACTCTTCCGTATTCTCGGAGGCCTCTGGCCCGTATATGGGGGGATTATCCACAAACCACCCGCTTCTCAGTTTATCTTGATTCCACAACGGCCATACCTGTCCCTAGGCAACCTTCGTGATCAAGTCATATATCCACATTCCAAAGTGGAAATGGAAGCTCGTACGTGGTAATTGGCTTTGTCCCCCTTCGGTGTCATGATGACCTAGTCTTATAGGGGGTGTGACGGACGACGATCTATTGCGAATACTTAGCGTCGTGGGAATGGACGGCATAGTCGCACGAGAAGGTGGTTGGGATGTCACGCGGGAATGGCGAGATGCGTTAAGCGGCGGAGATAAGCAGAAGATTGCCTGGGCGAGGTTATTCTATCACAACCCGCGGGTGCGTTCGTTATTTCATTGATATTGCGATCCATAAGGCTAACACAACAATACGTTTTAGTATGCAATCTTGGACGAAGCAACCTCGCTTGTACCGACAGACATGGAGGGGATGATGATGGACAATGCAACACGATTGGGTATAACGCTTCTTACTGTGTCCCATCGACCATCCCTTTGGAAGTATCATGCATTGATTCTGCATTATGACGGCCAAGGAGGCTACGTATTGTTCGTGTCATCCTTTACATTCTATTTTCACTTTAATTTAGTGTCTTTTGCTGTAGCACTAAGCTAGATGCCACAAAGCGTCTTGCCCTTCAAGAGGAGAAGCAAAGTCTGGAAACGAAATTACTTGAGGTGTAAGTATCTTTCGCCAAGTTCTCTTTGTTGTCTCGGCCAACTATCTGAGCCACGATTGCAGGCCCAAAATGAAGACAAGGCTTACAGAGCTTAAGGCAGTTGCGGTGTGACGATATCTCGGGCTTCTTGGCCTCTTGTATCCCAATAGTCTGGTTGCCGTATGTATATAATGTATTGAACCTATGGGTTGTCTATTGAAATAAGGTTTGAATGTTAACCCTGCCTACTCGAAAATGTAAACCGGTCAAACGCTTTATATGAAGTTTTGTCTTACTATGTACAATCGCAGTCTTAGTGGTGGGAACGAATCCACGCTTACTAGATCATCTTTCCGTCACTTGGCATGGACGTCTGGCAATTCATGAGCGGCACAACAGCTGCTGTGGCTATCTACCTGCTCACTTTTATCGCCGTTCTAAAAACAGATGAACTACCTGGCCTCCCGAAACCCAACGATCAACGTGGTCTCAACCTTTCAACCGCATGGCAGGACCTTCACATGATAACCACACATCCACATCCGTTCAACTCGCATGCAAACGATGTCGTACATGCATATCTACTGGGACGTTTAGAGGCCATAGCTGCGACATATCCGCATGTCCATGTAGTTGATGACCGTGTGTCGAACGCGTCTTATGAACAAATCTACTTCGAAGGCACAAATATCTTGGTCAAAGTCGACGGAACAGCGGAGGACCTTAAAGGCGCAGTCCTGTTTTCAGCGCATTATGATTCGGTGTCGACTGCCAGTGGGGCGACGGATGATGGAATGGCAATAGTCTCGATGGTGCAAATGGTAGAAAAGCTGGCTAAGACGAGAAGCCAGAGGACCGCTATCTTCAATTTCAACAACGGGGAGGAGGATGGTTTGAATGGAGCACATGTGTATGTGATGTGCTTGGAATGATATCACATACGGTATTCAACGCTCCATAGATTTCTAGAGCATCCTTGGTCCAACCTGACAGAAACTTTCCTGAACCTTGAAGGTGCAGGTTTTGGAAGGTATGTATGATATAACATCTGTTCTCCTGAGGCCTTGAATTTGACACACTCGAACATAAAGTCGTCCAATTATGTTCCGATGCACCTCTACAAAGCCTCTACGTGCTTTTCATCATAGCTATGTATCTCACCCACATGGAACGATTCTAGCAGAGGACGCCTTTTCGACAGGAATTATCCGTTCCAGAACCGATTATTCCGTCTATGCCGAAGGAGGAGGTCTGCAAGGTCTGGACTTTGCCTTTTATAAGGGGCGAAGTTACTACCACACGAAGTACGACGCAATTCCGTTCCTCAAAGGCGGTACTCTTGCTCTATGGAGCATGATGGAAGCTCTCGATGCTGCCGGACACGCACTGTTGGACCAGGATAACGGCGAGCCTTCCAGTCCGGGGGATGTCGTTTATTTTGATTGTACGTCATTTTCAAGTTATACCATCGAAGAGGCATTGAATTTCTTATCTGTAAGTGTTCGGACGACTCATGGTGATGTTTCCCCTGGCTACTATGCAGACCTTCAATCTTATTCTTTTGATAACTGTGCCGGTGGTTACGATTGGCCTTTTTGTTCGGCGCCGCCTCTCTGAGACTCGAATGAGGCATGGAGGAATCTTTAATCGTGTGTGGCAGGGCGAAGGCAAATCCGATTTCGGTTGGATCAGGTTTTGGATCGGCCTCGTAGCTGTTGTAGCCTCGCAGGCTACATTCGTATTGGGATGTCTTAAGTCAAATAAATATGTAAGTTTATGACATTTCCGGCAAATTTTCTAACCATAACCTGCTAGGTTGTTTACTCATTACCACATACGGTTATAGTATCAGCCATTTTCTTGGTGTATCTGGTATTCTCTTCATTCATCACATCGTCTTCACTTCCCTTTCTGCGTGACTGTCCTCCGTCAACGTCCGACCCAAATATCTTACTTCTTCAACTTGTCGTGTTATACTATTTGGTTCTCTTGGCAACCACACTGTTTCTCCCAATTGGCGGGACGTACATTTTCACTGCCTTCACGGCCTGCGCCTTCCTTGGCTGGTTGGCAGGTGCTGTAGACCGAGCGATGAATAGCCCTGATCTGGTACATCAGAGTGAGACGGCACCGACAGAATTCAGAGAGGATCAACAGCCGACAGAGTTCACAGCTCTACTACAACATTCTTCTGGAATCGCCACCGAAGGCGATAGACGTCCGAGGGCGCTTTGGTTCGTTCAATTATTGCTCGTTGTCCTGATCCCAGTGATCCTAATTTCACACATCGGCATAATTTTACTTGGTGCCATGCCCCAGGGCGTAGTCGATGGTGGGCCGGTTTGGATTGGTAAGTTCAAATCCATAAATTTACCCTCGTCTGCTACGATGTACTTGCAGTCTATGGCGGAATATCGCTGGTTGCTACGCTCTTGATCTTGCCTTTGGCACCCTTCATGGCTTCTTACCCTCATGCCGGGCCTCTTGCACTTGCGCGCCCGTTTCAATATGTTAATAGCCCGAAAACTCTATTCCAGGCTGTATTGGTAGCATTTGTAATCTCTGTGGCTTACATATCTGGATTCTTGGGGATCTTCCTCTCCCCAACCTCATCACCCTCCACAAGGCACGGATTCCCTTTCTCTATCAACTCGCCTATGAAGGTGTTCTTCCAACAAAAAGTAGAGATTCTCGCGCCATGGGTGACGCAGGAAGTCGACGATGCGACTAACCTTGATTCAAAAACGCGATCGACAACTTATTTAACGGGCCTCCCGCAGTACCTGGAGAAGATGCTTGTGCCCGCACTACCTTCAGCTGTCCACAGCAATGTGGAATGCGTCAGAGACAATGATCGCAAGGGGCTTTTTAGGTGTGGCTGGTCTTCCGGAGATAGTATGCTGCCATGGCCTGGAAAGAATATATCTTCCTCCACATATAGATCAGATACTGCGCTACATACTCAGGTCTTGACCCACAACCCGTGGCTGCAAAGCAAAATACAATTATCATCAACCAACACGAGGCGCATCTGGATACGCGGAACAAACACACGGACGTGCAGAGTTTATTTTGATGATGCCAAAGTGGCTAAATGGTCCGTCGTTGGTGGTAAACCCGGGGTACAGAAAGGATACGAAGGATTCGAGACCAACAGGGGCGAAGGCCTGACAGAGTTGAGGGTGTGGAGCCGAACATGGGATAAGGAGTTTGTTATCGATGTGACCTTCTTTCAAACGCCACAGAAGGTCAAAGGGAGAGTTGCTTGTGGATGGTCGGAGTACGAAAGCGGAAGGGTTGGGCTACATGATGGCATTGAAAGTACTATTCCAGCATATGAAGAGGCTTTGCGGTTCTTGCCTCCGTGGGCTACATTGACAAAACTTACGGACGGCTTAGTTGAAGTCTGGAGTGCTTTCGAGGTGTAGTGTGCAGGAACCAAGGTAGACCCACAAAATCTGGTGTCACTAATAATTTGCTGCTCGTCGGACTATGTAACCGGCTTAATTTCAGTGTGGAAATGTTCAAATGTTCTGATTGAGACATACATAATGCGTAAGCGCTAAATTGAAAGGGAGTCGAACAATCGCAATTGCAAGAGTGTACTTGTCTGTAGAATCAATTGCCATCTACTAAGCATTCACAGTTGCCCAAGGGCCAAGGGATAATCACAAGGCCCTGATTCGGAATGATGTCATCAGCACTTTGACGAAAATCACATGCATATTTACCACTGACTATGAGCGCGTCTGAGCGTTCACTAATATAAAATGCCTAAGATGAAAAATTTGTGAAAAATTGGGATACAACATCCCTGCAACTGTACAGTGTAATATCCGAATCGGTGCAGCAACTTGCAGTGCAGCTGTCCTAGTTACATTCAAGGATATCAGTCAAATCACCAAGGGTCTTGTTCCGGTTCATTCCGGCCGAGATGCCGTTACGAGATTGTCAAAAAAAAAACAGTCACAATGCCGCCGAGGCTCGTAATCCCGACGAATATCAAGTCTTTGGTCCTCACACGACCATCACCCTCCATCTCCACCTCCGCTTGTACTATCACCTCTAGGACATCGATACCCATATTCCCTCCTAATGCATTTCTTTTCACAAGCATTCAGCTATGAGTGAGCACCCCCTTCTCTCGAGTGTCTCCAATGGTTTACCTGAGTTTTGGCCACTAGGCACCCATGGTCTCATGTGGTCATTGGAATGTGGCACAAATACCCGAACCCCAAATGCTCCCACGTCGTCAGTATAGATGTCGTCGACCGCTCTGTCGACCCAAAGACTGGAATCATCAGAACGGAGCGTATTTTGGGCTGTAAACAGAAGGCGCCCAAATGGATTGTAAAGGTACAGAGTCAATCGCATGTATCCCGGGTTATTTTCTCACAAAATATACCAGCTATTTGGAGGCTCAGAAGACGCCTTCGTCCGGGAAATATCCTTCGTTGACCCTTCGACACAAAATGCGACCATCACATCTGTCAACCTTTCACTATCGCAATTTGCCACGTGTTATGAGCGTATACAATATTCGCCCATTTCTCCTTCACGAACAAATTTTTCCCAATCGGCAGAAATTCAAGCACGAATGGCAGTATGGAGAACTGCTGCAGACGGTCTCGAACGCTGGCTGGTACAACGCTTTGAGCAGAATGCGCACCTAGGAAAATTAGGTTTCACTGATGTCCTACGAAGGTTATGGGAGGAGCGACAAATGCAGGCGGCACATTCCTAGAGTGTCATTATTTTTTTTCGGCTTTATTGGGACATGTCCGCCTAGATGACCTGGGATCCTCGCTGTAGACTCAAAAAGCCTCTCATCTGTATGTATGGCTACGCATTTTACATCGATACACACCTCTTCCACTGCATTCATGTGTACTACCTACTACCTTCGTAATACTAGAATATGAGACGAATGCAGCGTCAGACCGCTGAGCAAACTGGAGTTGGAAGTGTAGTCGATTGTCACGCGACGTGACTCGGTGTCACACGCCTAATCTGATCCATCGACGTTATCTGCCCGCTCGTCATTGCATTAGAAGCCCCCGGCTTCTTTTCACGTCAAAAGCAAGTCGAGCCAATCCTCCGACAGTTTCATAAGGACACAGAAAGACTCATCTCCCCCTGGTCAACTCTGGTATTCCCCATTACCTTTAAAGCTTAAAATTCTGTCTGAAACCCTCATGCTCGCTGCCCTTGGCGATGGATGAGCTCCTTCACCACTGTCTTCGCGAGCTTTCCTTTGACGGCGACCTCGGTATGTGCCCTTATCACATGATTCCGCTTTCGAAAAATTCGTCCCGTTCGCGAGTTCGAACCTCACTCCTGTCAATTTACCTCGTTGGTTTCTACCTGTGTCTAATAATTTCATTTCCTTTGCCAGGTTGTAACGTCTCTCGGTTGCGCGATTTCATTGTCGATTTTTATGCCCACAACGGCACCCCGCAAAATCCTGATGATGCCTTCTGCGCATTTGTTTGGTCTCTCGTGGCACAACAGCCAACTGTGAGGATTGGCACAGTGCCTCCAGAAGCTACCTCCGAAGTGTGGATTGCGCCTCAAATCAGTGCCAAGCGTAAGGCGAAAGCAAAAGGCGAAGAGCACGTAGAAACAACACCCACTCAACTCGACATCGTTCCCGGCGCTCGGAATAGGTCTCTGGACGACTTGCAGAAAGAGTACGGCGACAAGCTTCGAATAGCTGTGGACCCAGATGCCATCTATGCTGCCATCACAGGGTCGCACATACGAGTTCGTCTTTCGTCTTTTGTTCTACGCTTCTGACTTCTCACTGATTTTTGTGTCTCAGTTCGCTAAACTCAGTCCGATGGTCTACTCTGCACTTCAAATCATAACGCGGGGTAGGGACAATGGAGTCACTGTCGTTGAACTGGGCCAGCAATCTAAATATGACCAGAAAACGTGTTTTTACCTCGTGAGACAGCTAACAGAACTGGATCTCGTGTACGGCATAATTGCAGCTGCACTCCATGTTTGATGCTCAATTTTGTATCTACTTCCAGTGTTAAAGTTAGACGCGGAGGCGTTGGTACCCATTTCGTTATTCACCGACATTTTTTCGATCGCAGCCCGCATTGGAAGGCCATTCGCGAGGAAGAAAATCAGGCTGAAAGTTCGCATAATAAAGTCGCTCCGGATTCGGCAACAGATGTATGCGAAGAAGAAGAAAGAAACACAGATGTCCAATCACTCGACTTTACTCCTATCGATGCCCGCCATCTTTCAAGCTTGCCTCTCATTCGGGGCCGAGTCGTGAAATTGTTAAAGGCTTCAAAGAATCAAATGCACGCGTCGAACAACATGTTGATTACTCTTGTAAGCGAAATGTTCAATATATATATCCGTCGCCTCACCAGCTACACACAGGGTTTTGTCAATCCGACGAAGACAGACCGTCGCTTCTTCCAGAGCAGGATTCGTGAGATGATACAGCAAGGGGTGATAGAGAAAGTGGTCGTACCAAGTAACAAGAAAAAGTCGTTGAATGCTTCTGTCAAGTGTTTCCGTCTAGTTTCCAAGGATCGAACTGGGCGAGACGATGAGGGTGTTGTCGTGCAACCTCAAGACGGAGATGATGACGAGAAGGATGTTGGTCAGTTCAGCCTTTGGTTGTCATGTTAAGTTGATTGATGATATGACTCTCAAAGGCGAACAGTCGGGCGTTAAAATGAATATCACGATCCACAAGCAGATATTTGATCTGCTCGAAGAATCAGGCATGGTCGGAATGACTCTAAACGTTAGTCACTTTCTCTCATGCTTCGTTTCGAGCTTCAATTGTACCTGCTAGGAACTGTCTGCCGCCCTTTGTCAGTTTGACAAACGTACTATTGAACTTCTTCTTACGAGAGCAGAAAAGTTTCCCCCTCCTTCCCACCTTAGCGATCTCGGCATCGCAGGCCTAATGGAGACCAGTGGAAGAGAGCGTCGACATCGATATTTCACAGTAGCTTCATATCGCCAACTCCTCGCTAAAGAAAAACTGGATAACAGTAGTGCAGGATACAGCGACGTCGATTTCTCCAACGTTGGAGAATATCTGCCCGTGACTTCGAATCTGTTTTACAAGAATCGAGACGCACTACACCAGTACCAAGACTCCTTCAAGGACAGCGAAAAATATTCGGGGAAAAAACGCACTCCGAAGAATCCCATTCTCGCAGATGGGACCATCAAACAGGGGCGGCCGAGAAAATACCCTGTTGGAGAAGATCCCAAATCGCTCCGAAAACAAGCTAAAAAGAGGAAGTTGGAAGAAGCTGCCCTTGCTGGAAATGAGGAGTCGGAACAGTCCAGGCCAAGTAAGAAAAGACGGGTGACTACGACGAAAGAAGCTGGTAGTTATGCGAAAGAACATATACCGAGGCAGCGCTGATAAATCAGTTGTATAGATTCGGACGCTAAAGAAGCACCGAAGAAGCGTGGACGACCACCAAAAGGAAAACAAAAAGAATGTAATCAACCCCGGGAAGAGACACCTTCTCCGCCAAAGAAACGGAGTAAATCATCCAAAGCCGCCTCTCAGGCCAATGCCGAAGCTTCTCTTTCCGCGAATAAGCACACATTAACGCGAAAAATCGGAACTGCGATAACGGACGATGCTCCTTCGACCTCTAGGAAAAGGGCTCGAATGAAGCCTAGCGCTCAGAGTCCCACTGAAACTATTTCAGGAGATGAAGCCGGGTCAGGCAAACGCACCCGGTTCGCGCCAGAACCCTCTGGTGACTCTGAAAGCTCGGTCATTGTCGTCGATCAACCTGACGGTCCCTCTCAAATACCATCTGATAAACCCGTCGAATCTTCGGATGCGACCTTGTCAACTGAACAAAACCTTGCTCAACCAACCTTTCCTGAGCCGCCCTCACAACAGCCAGCGCCCACTCAAGCAAATTTGTCATTCATACCTTTCGCACGATTCACTCAGCTTCAGTCCATACTCCCTTCTCAAGATGCACCTCATGGAATAATTCCCGCCTCTCAATCAACTCCTCATCCCGACCCCAGCAGGTTTTCAATTGATCCTGTTCTTGTAGCAGACGTTTCAGACTATGAAGAGCAGATGCACCACGTTGCCTCTGTAAGTTTCCATTCGCGCTACTACAGCATGAAAGACCTAATATCTATTACTGTTATCAAAGGTTACTGATCCTTCTTTGACATCTACTGAAAATACAAGGCAGGAAAATACATCTCGGATGTCGATGACTCAGAAATCGCCATCAAATCTTGACGAGATTCAGGCAGAGGATACAAGTATTCAACAAGCGTCCTCCAAAGGAACACGAGTCAATGTTTCTCACCTTCGACGAGAAAACGAGCTCTATCGTGTCGTTGAGAATATGGGAGGAATTGTCAACATTCAAACGAAGGATTTCTTTGAGGAACACATGGTTCTGCTGGAAGCTATGACCAAGGCAGGCGAACCGACCAGCGCTCCTCCAGGTACCCGGACGGACAAGCGCACAGCAGTGTCGACCTTCAATAATTTGGAGAAAAGAGGTCGAATCAAACAACTAAGAACTTCTGTGATGACTCACACAGGGGTTCGACGTCCAGCTTGCATCGTCTACCTGCCGAGCATTTCTCAAGAGAGGTTGAACGCTTTTCTTGCCGACCTGTCGCGTGGCATTCAATCTACCTCACATCCAGGCAATTTCGTCAAAATCGACGAGCACATGGAATACGGAGCAGACCCAACTGCTATCCCCAGAGGGGCTCTTCCCTTACAACTGTTGCAAATGGAGCAACCAGGTGATGATCGCAAGGAACGTTGGAGTAAAAATGTCGCTCGAGCTGAACAGCTCTTCTCCTATGACGATTCTGTCATCCGAGATGTTCTTTTGACAGAGAGGACAACGCTGGCCCAGTTATATGGATTCATCGTTGGCAAGGCTGTCCGCTGCCGCCAATTCCATCTATCCACCCTTGATGCATTTGAAAAGAGGAACCCGTCTTCAAATCTTATATCACATGAAAAACGAATTGTAGACTTATCGTTCTTCGGACATGACATTTCTCTCGGTCTCTACTGCTCTCTGGTGTCCTCTCTGTCCCACATCGACGAACTGACCGAGTTCATCGCAACCCCAGAGGGTCGCCAAACACTTGTACGCGATCTTCCTCCCAACATCAATACCACGCTTCAAATTGGCAGATCTCGCGCCCGTTCCAGATTTCTTGACATTTTAGAGACCCTTCGTGTTTTGAAGCTGGTAACTCCACTTCGAATTTGCAAGTCCGATAGCCCGTGGATAACCTGTGAAGAAACTGAAGGTAGACCAAATGCCTTCGACATAGCTTCCCTTGAAGGTTGGACCGTTAGTACTCCAATGGCTGCCCCAACATATTGGCACTTCAACGACATTGCGCCAATACATATATGGGCTGTCTCTGAGACGTCTCCTCCTTTCTGGCAGGATGTTGCCGTTGGGTCTACCGCTAACGCAGCGGACTTTTGGCAGTTACTCCAGGAAGCAAGCACTAAAACAGATATCGTCGTGCCTGCGAATGCGACCAGCGCCAGGAACCCGACGAATGTACCTCTCAGTGTTGCACGGTCCCTCCGTCGCCAAGTATCCTGGAATCCGGAGTACATTTTGACATGGCATCAGAGCCAATATCTCAGGCAGTTTACAGATGCAGCCACTGGAAAGACGCCTCTGCAAGATGGAGACGAAGGAACCACACAAATTGAGAAAATATCATGGGTTATTAGTGCGCCGAAAGAATCTGTCGAAAACTTTTTTCGCGCTACCCACTTGAAGCTTCTCAGAGATATAGAGAGGCTTCGGAAGAAGGCCGCACAGGCTGCTGTTGACAAAAGGGCCAAACGAGCTGCCGCGACAAAGGCATCGCTCGCGAAAAAAGCCGCTGACGCTCGTCAACTGAGGGAAGAGGAATGGGACAATATGATGCAACGCCTTTATTCGACACCACTGGAACCAGCTGCCGATGTCCGCATACGTCGAATTCGAGTCCGTTTCCTGCAGGCCGGCTCCATAAAGGATCTTGGGAAATGGGAAGATGAGATCAACGACGCCGTGCAAGAGGCCAGCATGGTAGCCAAGAAGGTACTGAAAGGCGTAACAAGGCGAACTTTCCCCACCAGGGCTCTACTTGTTCCAATGGACTCCGCACCTTTGACCGTCGCCGTCAACCCTCCTGAAAAGCCGGTAGAGACTCTGATCGCTATGCAGGGACCACCCCTTGCTCCGCGTCAAGACAAAATTAAACGAAAGCGTAAAGGCAAGAACGTCGAAGGTTTGTTTCCTTGCAGTTCACCGTTACATCGTTTAACGAAATGTATCTTGCAGCTCCAGATGAATCCGCGCGGCCCAAACCCAAAACATTACGACGGCATAGGTTTCAGTGGAACCGTGATTACGAGGAACTTGCTCGTGATGCCTCTGCCATTATACGTGCACGATGCCGCAACCTACCGAGGCTTGATTGGGCCGCATTTGAGCAAGTATTCCCTGCTGTTCCTCGGAACACCGTACGTCAACGTTTGGCACATATCCGAGAAACCCCAGGAAATGAAGCGTATCTCAATCGCCTCGAGGAGAGATGGTATGAGATTTGGATGCAACATCGAGGCACTCCACTTCTACCCGACGACGATCCTATGAGTGCTAGTAACTTCAATTTGATCAAACATATCAAATTCCTGAGGCAGCACGTCGATAAAAATGCCTTGTAAGTATCTGTTTGCCAGCCTATGTCATGGTGTTCTCACTTCTGAATAGACGTGTCGGGTTTGCTCAGCTGAAAGAAAGTCCCGGAACAATTCTTTCTGCTTCGGTTGATATACTTCTGGCTGAATATGACGTCGTGGAAAGCATCCCTAATGTCCCATCCTGGGATTTTGTTTGGAACGCGGTTGTTGAAGAAGGACGCGAGAAACAAATGCTCCGTCAGCCATTTCTCAAGACGCCAGAAAACATGCCTCCTGTTGGGGAGACCTCCCTTGAGGCTGTTTCTTTGGCAGAGTCTGCATTGAAGGTGAGCTTACTGGCAGACAAGAACCAAAAAAATGCTCACTGGTACCAGATGACACTTGGTACCCCACATGAGTGCTATGACCCAGAGCTCGCGTCGACACTTCTGCACGCTATTGGAGAGCATTATGTCTCCGCCGCAACCAAGAACCTACTTAGCCGTGGTGTTCTCTCAAAATTAGTTCGAGATCCTCAGAAACAGAAGCCCGGAAGGCAGCTCAAAATTTCAGAAGGGTGAATGAATTCACTGACCTGCGTCATTTAATTTCTGATCGTCTATCTTTGCATCAGCAATCAAAACGCGATTGGGGGGTCAATCCCTCGGGAAACTTTTCAGGATGCCACAGCACTTGAAGAACTATCGATACAAGATGGTGGCACGTGGAGAGAATGGCCGCTTACTGCATCAGATGGTGATTCTGCTGCTCTCATTCAGCTTGTATCGGAGGATAAGGTGGGCAGTCTTCTTTATGCTACCCTTCCCGTCCTGAAGCATCTCCATTAAGGTCGAGTTTAAAGTTGATACATCTCATGCGCAATCTTGTCGACCAATCCTTGATTGGAACAGCAAGAAAGCAGGCTGGTATTCATTGATCCTTGATGATTCTTTCAAGCTGAAAGATGTCCAGATGATGATCAAATTGAGACGGCGGTGCATGTTCGCACAATAGCCACATCGATATCACAGCCTCACCAGATCCTAACTCCGGAATCATCGCCCGCGCAAACAATGTTGAGTTTACCTACTGAATTAAATTCTGCTCATGGCGAAACTGTGGACGGAGGAATCGCATCATGCAAACGACTGACGAACGTTGGTCTGGCTGACTGTATGCTTTGTCTCGAGGAAGAATGGGCGTCCTTTAACGACAGCCTTAGCCCCGAAGAAAGGGAGTTGGCAATGCATGTACTCACAATTGTTCGACATGGTGCTGAGCATGGCGTCGCCAAAAGTCATCTACGTGTAAGTCCTCATTTGATACTACAGAGCAAAAGAAGCTTATTTGATGTATGTCCATGGAGATGAGCACAAATGTTGCCGTACCAAGTGATCAGCTCTTTTCCATTGTCAAAAGGATGACAGAATCACCTGTCCCAATGTTATTCTGGGCCGGGTTTTCATCGCTGGTCCTGGTTTCTTCTGCTTACATAAAAAACTGGACTGTTCTCATCTCTCAGAACCCTGCAACAAGGATATTTCCCCGACGCTGGCTCGATATATTGGGTTGCAAGATTGTGGACTTTTGGGAAGCTGCTCTTAAGGCGGTAATGGCCATCGTTGTATTCCGCCCAGGCATAACACAGGTTTGCCCACGAGTTGATTCTGCTGACTACATGTTTTGAACATCATCTTAGGCTGAGCTTCGATGGAGATTACGATCAGTCTATGACAGACAAGAGGTTGGTGATCTAGTCCGATTCCTTGAAGAAGATGGATACCTGAAGATACGACCTGACCCCACGATTGAATGGAACGACAATCTCAATGTGGCCGCGCTGGATGATCGAGAAGAGAAGGCGATATTTTGGTTTGTAGGAGAGAAACACTGGTATCTAGTGTAGACAGGTGATCTCGGGGCAAGTACTTAACGATTGATCAAGTCGCACAAAGTTCCAGTTGGCAAGCATATCTGATCCATCAAGGTGACTGCAGTTGGCGGTTGTGAGGACAAGAAAGGAGATATAGTACATACATACAATGAGTCTGAGAACTTTTAGTGGCATTGATGCATGATGGGCGCGGTAAAACTAGGTCGATAGGCCGAATCCACTTGTTCACCACCTTCTCCAGGAGCTATTTTCTTCTTTTTCTTCTACCTTTTGTTTTGGCTGGTCCATTCACGACAACCTTATCTTCTTTCTTGTTGGAGGTTGTACGGTTCGCCTTCGGCGCCCTAGTGGCTTTGCACTCTTCAATCCTTGTGTCTCGTCGTCTAGTGCTTCTTTGAACTAGGTAGATTTGTTGCTCATACCTCACCACTTTAATCTCACCACTGACACAGTTGTGGCAATGGGTGTCAAACAGCTGTGGAAGTCTGTCCCTGCAAGCTCAAAACTTGTGGTATGTCCGTTCTTGTTTGAGTGGTTGTATGCAACTCGAATGTACTTTGGCAGTGGGAACGAATCACCTTCTCCAAACTCACGATCGCTTACTTCGCCTTTTCACTCATTCACTTTGTTATCCAACTTTCGTTTCAGATCAAAGCTTTCACTATTAATGCCGACGCAGCTGATTTCCTGCACGATATCGTGGTGAAAGGGAACGCTGTCAGTGAAAGACTTCCTATTCTCCGCGGCAGTAGCCTTTACATGTGTTCATGGGTGCCAAGCGATCTCAATCTCGACAACGACAATTGTCCTGTGGTCTGGAACGGGACAAGCAGGACAAATGTTGTTCAAGCCGAAGGGAATTCCTCGTTGACGACCTCAAGCATTACTGCAGACCTTTCAGAAACTGTCATCGATGTAGTGTCCATCTCGGCCCCCACCCATACTCTCATTTCTACTTCCTTCTCTTCAAGCCCAACCTCTAGACTCGTTACTTTATCGAGTGCTGTTGTGTCCCCTACGATTGTTTCTGTGCCCCCATCAACAACGACTGTCTTTGTCAAGTCGGCGGCCACCGATCTTCCTAACATCTCTGATGATGATGGTGCCGACAATGACGACGACGTTCGTGAACGTCGCCAGGTTTGTGATTTCCACTTCCAAGAAGTCCGTCTGACGCAGCTTCAGCTATTCACACGGGATGTTCCTCAGATTCTCGTTTTTGAACAGGGTGGTAAGACCAGCGTGAGTGTTAGTGGAACGGACATAGAGGACATTCTGCATTCGGAATGCGTTTGGGCTCTGAATTGGCCAGTGTCTGTGTAGGTCAAACCAACTGCTAAAATGTTATTCCAATGAACCTTCCGACAGCCTGCACAACACTATCCGTGAGGACGCCGTGTTTATTGCATTCCAGTTCTGGGTACTTGGCATGTCGTTCGTCGCCCTTCTCAACGAGTCAATCCCTCATATATTGGCCTCTCTTGTTACTCACATCGTGGCCACCGCTTGGGCAGCCTTCCAAATCAAACATACTGCGGATTTCAAGTCAAACTTTACCCGTGTGATCACGAACGGCGCGTGTAGAGGAGGGTCATTACTTCCTGACTATTGGCGTGATCGAGGTATTGCGGAGTTGACAAGCCTGGCATTCAACGTTCTCGCATTGCTTATCTCTAGCTTCCTGACCTGGAAGCTTTTCCAGGTAATCTTTCTCTGTGCTCAGTACAGTTTTGACTAAATTTAACCTGAACGATAGTCATTCGGATGGCAGACGTTCAAGCGCGTTGGCGCATCGTTGACTATCAACCGCATCTACAAAAGTGTCCTCACTTTGTCAATCACTATTCAACTTTCTATGTTTTTCATGGTGGTCACGGTGTCTTTGTGGATTGACCAGCTGTTCAATAGCGCAATTGGTGATTTGACTGACTTTGAGACCTTGTACAAAGTATCCTCTTTCATTACGCTCGTGGTAGGTTCATTGTCATTGTTAATTTGCTGGGACTTTGCTCATTTTGTTCAATTTAGTTGTTGGTTCCGTGGTTGATGACGGTATGTCCAAGCTGTAGGTGCCAAACAACGGCATGGGCTCACCCGTGATTAGGGTTGGTTTGCCGTCCGTCGGGAGCTCCGTGTACCAATGTTCATATTCTTGGTGCTGTCCATCTTATATTTGGGAGGATGGGGCGTTATGTTCTTCTCTACTACCTTTCGTTGGACCTTCGTGACATGGAGTTTCTTCAGCATTATGGCAATCGCATCCGTCTTCCTTACCGTTGTCTCCTTGATTCTTGGTGTTATCTGCCGCTATAACTTTGGCAAGGGTTTGCTTCGTTACTGTAAGCTCATGCATTTCGGTATCACCTGTCGGCACCAACTCTAACTACCTCAAAACAGTGAATGCCCAGCAGAATCTGCCTTATGATGACTTCCACGATTACGAGGGCTCCGATGAAGAGAAAGTCGACTTCCCGTCCAATGAGAAGCTCGTGCCCACCTTTACTGCGGCATTCAGCTCAAGATCTGAACTCTCGCGCCCCAACATCCCCCAGGGCCTACGACTCTTTAGTCGCTTAGCAAAGCCACTCGAGGCTGTTGAGACTTCCCCAGTGATGCTACCACCAGATGCGCATACCATCACACGGAAAGTCTCTGATGGTTCGTCGTACAGCAATGACAGTCGCGTCACGAGGAGCGATACGCGTTTCAGTGACAAAAGTTTTGGAAGTCTGGCCAGCTACTATTCATATAGTGATATGGGTCACAGCCGACTCGGATCAGAAAAGCGTTGGATCATAGAATGATCTCTATTTTCTATTACTTAGCTGAATATGATCGCACGCAGGTCTGCTTTTTCATATTGTGGTCTTGATGTATTCTCTTACTGTTATTTGTAATGTTATACCTTTGTACATTCGAACAAGTGAACTCTGCAAATGGGCCACTCAAGATTACATACATAATGTTGTAATGAAATTTGTAAGAATTTGTAGGTGTCAGACAGCGTTGATGATCAGTTTTTAATTTTGGTGCGAAAAACAAATTACAGTACGAAGCGAGAATGTGGACAAAGCAAGTGCAGGTAAAGTATATATGTATGCATGAAATGAAGGATAATTGTTCAAAAGTCCCAAGTTCTAATAAATCCCATCGTCCGAAGTAGAGATAAGAGGTAGGGGAGTCGCCGGCGACGCTCGCCCTATCTCTTCGACTTCCTTCTCTTGGATGATAGCGGCTTGCTTTGCTACGATTGCATTCTCGAACGACTCGTCTGAGGGCATATGTATCGGTGGGCTGTTGGCTCTTTCCGCTGCCTCATAATTCTGCAGCACTTCTCTGAATTCAACCATCCATTGGTGTTGTAGGAGTTCTATCGCCGAGGGCCGCCTCATGGGGTCGATAATTAGACACTGTTTGATGAAATTGATGCCCACTTCAGTGAGCTGACCAGGTTCAGGCAAGGGAGGATGTTGAGTTGCGACTCCGATATGGAACATGATTGCCCTGCAGAACAGACTAAATTGTACAATACCGCCAAGAAGGCCACAACATACCATTCATTATCAAGATTACTCCATGGTTTTTTTCCAGTTGCACACTCCAGGACGACACAGCCCAAGGCCCATATGTCCATGGCTCCTTTCCTACCACGTTTATCGTTCTTGATGATCTCTGGCGACATATACATGGGAGTACCCGTGAGGCTATTGTTCATTGCTAGCCCATTGAAACTGGGCTGGCCATTCGGAGACAGTGAAGCATCAGGGACTCGGCGTGACCGTTGCATAGTCTTCTGATTTTTGGCTAGAATCTTTGCGGCCCCGAAATCCACGAACTTGATGACACCAAGGTGATCAAGAAGGATGTCTGAAAATCTATCTGTGAGCCTGTTTTGACAAAAAAGTGCAAAAAAACACACTGTCTGGTTTGATATCGCGATGAATGACGCCCTCTTTGTGGAGATACGCGAGACCTTCCAGCATTTGCATTGTGTAGACTTGAATGATATTCTCATCCTCTATCCTTCCATGCTCGAGTAACGCGGCCAAACTGCCACCTTGACAATACTCTTCGAAGATGTAAACCTTGTCGCGGTGGACCTCGATACCATAGTATTCTACGACGTTTGGGTGATGAAGCACCTCCATTACGCCGAGCTCGTCCTTGATCTGCGCATAGAGAGTTGGTAAACCCGACAATTCTTGGAACTTGATCTCTTTAACAGCCATGACGGAACCTGAGTCCAGGTTTACAGCGGTGTATACCGAGCCAAATGCCCCGGCACCAATGAATTTACCCTGCCGCCAACGTATAGCAATGTTTGAACTTGAGGAGGCCAGAAATACCAGCGATCTGTCCTCGGGTCGGTCGTCATCAAGAACACGGCCGACAACTCGATGTTCCGTCCCGATTATAGCACGAGACTCTTCGACTTTTTGGATAGATTTGGTAATTTTTTCCCAAAACAGTCGAGTGCTTGCATCCAAGAAAGCCATGGAATCATCATCTTCAATGGATGAAGATTTGGAGAGCGTGTCCTCATCGTCAAGAAGGGCGTCTGTTACCTGTTGCCTCTGCTTTTCCTTCTCCTTTCGTGCTTCGAGTGTAGATCTTGCCCCAAGGATATCAAAGTGTCCCTGCAGGAAAGTCGCGCAGCTACCAACTTTGTGCTTCAAAAGTTCGAATTGTTCATCTGGCAACTGGAGAATGTTGCGTTTTATTCGATAATAAGTGAATTCGAGCGCATTGACTGCCCATTTGAATGTCCGACGATCCGTATGTTCACAGTCGTCACAGATGAAGGAAACCCATGATATCGCCAACCTGATCAGGAGCCGATTGAATTTGGCCAGTACGTTGCGATCCATGTAACGTTGTGCATGCTGCCCATGTTCAGAAGCGAACATGTACCAATTTCCCAGCAGCTCTTGGCAACCACTCGCCAAGCGAAGTGAGTTGCGGACGTGATGCACCGAGTCCACGATTGACTCTGCAAGTCGATTGGTAGCTCGTCGAATCTTTCCTAGCTCTTTATTGACGCTAGGAAGGTGAGCCTGAGACTCCACCAAGCATGTAAGTGGGCCAAGTATTGATTCAATAGGTTCTCCGTCCTCATCGAGAGGCAAAAAGACATCTGCAAACACCTGTTTTGCCAGGAGAAGCCGTCGTTGGGGACCGTCAGCAATGAGCCTGACTCGATTATCCTTTGCGTCAAGATCTATACTTGGGATATTGAGAAGCATAACTCGGCCGTTCCAGATGTAGTGACTGCGGGGGGACATGACTAGCAAGTATTGCGGTTCGTCTTCATCTTCATAACCAACGTACTCTGTGTTACCTGAAAGGCGGCTGCTTTCGTCATTAGTAATCTCATCGACATGAAAAGCCTCTGTAAGGAGACGTCGAATGGACTCTGGCCGATCGTATAAAGAATTGGAGGCGACAACATAGATGCCTTCCTCTTCCAAAGAATGAGTGTAAACTAGAAAATGGTCAGTTTCTATGAGTGCTGCTACAAACTGATCGAGAGGGACGTCTTCCAGATCGTATTCTGCAGAATTGCTGAAACGTTGGGTTAGGACTCTACGGTATCGGAGTCAACAAATTCGATCAACTCGATGCAGTAATTATTGACTGTACCTCGCGAAACGTTGTAGTTTACGGTACCTCAGTCGGACACTATCTAAAATCTTGCCGTACCATCCTATGATCTGTTGATCTGACATCTTGGTCTGAAGAGATTGTTCGCGGTGGGCATCCAAGTCTTGTTCCGTGGTACGAAGTCTGTTGTGCTCACTCATGTCTTCCCCGGTAGGCACGCGGACTTGGGTATCAAAGTAGTTGGTCACTCGTACCATGAGTTTATTGGTAAGAGAACTGAGGAAGACGGAATTTCAGCAAAATGAGCGCAAGGTTTTCTTGCTACCCACCAAAGCTGTTCGGCCACGAGGCAAGACCCCCCAGCAGTCGTCAAACTGACGTCATTGAAGGTTGCCCATTGTGCTTCAAGAACATCGGTCTCTTTGAAATAGATGCCCTTGGCTCCACTCTTAAGTTTCCAATGAATCAACCTAAAAAAAATTGACAGCGCTTCTAAGATTGTCGAGTCGTAGTCTTCGCTGATGCATTGCGGGAGTGTCCAGTTCCCACCCGGGTCTGGCGCCAAGAAAGCCTCGTACTGGCGTTTCAATGTACACGCAAGCCCGATACCTATTTTCAAATCCTCAGTCATCTGGTCAATGATCATCACATCCGGTTCCTTCAGATTTTGGACGTGTGCGAGGCGGACACGAAGGGCAGCCTGCGAAAGCTTGGTTGGAAATGATATCAAAGGAACCAGCTCGTTCTCAAATGTCGGAAGGTTCATCTCTTTGAAAAGAGCAGAGAGGTTTACCTGCGCGTCACGCGCAACGCCAATAAAAGCATGAACTGTAACGAGGAAACCTTTCTCGAAGGTACGTTGCATAGACTCTTCCTTCAGAAGGCGCTCGACGAAGCTCGTGCCGACTGCAAGCTCAGTAGCAGAAGCGCTATTGGTAGGATTTGTCAGTGGAAGTTCGTTGCCAGTATTGGGCTCAGTAACGTCTAGAGTGCTGCTGCCCGTCCAGCGACGAAGGAGATCTATTTGTTGCCTCAGAGACGTGACGATAGTCGACCATGTGTTTAATGTATCGAAGCGCGCTTGAAAGGCGCCCTCTGTTGTAGCATGTTTGTCGTTGTACAAGGCTTTGAGAGTAGGGTAGAGAGATTGCGCGACATCGAAGTGATGAAGTACTGTTGAGACTTGTTTCAACGCAGACGCCACAGGGTCCGTGTCTTGATCGTCGAGCATTACACGAAAACGATTGATCTCATCCACAACCGCGTCTACAACTCTGATACGCCTCTCTTCCAACCTTTTCCGTTCCTCCTCATCTGTTCGCCCATGAAATTTAGCACGAACGCCCAACCAAATGTCAGCGTGGACATTATTGTGTTCGTCAGCGACGGAAAGCAACGCAGATGCTATTCGTGTCTTTTCAGAATTTAGGACGTGACCCCCTAAAACAGAGGAAAGGAAATTCTGCCAGTCCAGTCGTTCGCGTTCTTTCTGAGATGTGGGTTGCATCGCGTCATTGTCAGTCAGGTGCTCTTCTCCTGCAGCGAGTGATTGCCGGGCAAGTTCGTCTTCATCACTATTGTCTCCCGCATCGATCAGTTGGCCAAGTCCCCGCTGGAAATAATGACTGTCGGGGTCGTCTCGCGGGTCATCGGGCTGACCAAGCCCGGATGATCTATAACGCCTGACGAACTGCGAATAAATGTCAGGGCGTTTTGATATCTGGCTTGTACTGTTATAGTCGTATGTTTCTGTCCGATATTTACTTCGAAAGGATCTGCTCGTTGATGTGGATGGCGGCGACTGTTGGTATGATGGACGAGGTTTTACGTCCCAATGATGAGAGTTCTGAACGTCGTCAAGCTTGTCGTCCTCGTCTTCATGGAGACTGTGTAATGATACCTCTGGATGGGGGTACAGGGTTGGGGTATGTCGTGGGCGCATTTGTACATACAGTAGCTTTGCAAAACACGAATAACTTGAAGGACGTCACACTGAGTTATCGGTTGTTACGTGATCTTATCTCTCGAGCACAACTTGAACTACCACCACCATTGATCATAATGGGCATCGTTGAAAAGGTCACATTTCTTTCAGCTCTTTTATCCTCGTCTGACATTTCTGTAGATCAAGGAGATTGAGCGTAAGTCGTACTTGAATAATCGACAGAATTTGTTGAATATCACACAACGTAGAGGAGATGGCTCGCAGTCAGTTCCAGAAATTCTTCACAATGGCTGATTCCTTACAAATACTCACAGCTCAGAAGAATAAGGTGAAGAAATATTCTTCTTACACGTTCAAGATTTGCCTGGTGTCAATACCTAGACTTTTCGCAAGTAGGCGACCGAATATCATCTTGGCCTCCTCAAAGCCAAACTTGCACGTTACCGTGCCCAACTTCTCGAACCTGCTGCCAAGTCAGGTCAGACAGGGACGGGATTCGATGTGCAGAAATCTGGAGATGCGCGAGTAGCGTTGATTGGATTCCCCTCTGTGGGCAAGGTTTGCAAATCCTCCAACTTCCGTGTATACAACTGTGCCTACTGAAATAATGCGACAGTCAACACTTCTCAGTAAAGTGACACACACAGCCTCAGAATCAGCTGCCTACGAGTTCACGACTCTCACTGTAAGTACTCACCTCATTGGACATTCGGATAAGGATGCAAGCTATAAGGATAGGCTATCCCTGGAGTAATTGAATACAAAGGTGCTCGTATCCAGCTTCTTGATCTTCCCGGAATTGTAGAGGGTGCCAGTCAAGGTCAGCTTTGTCTATGTGGTTGATCACGTCTCTTTTCTGAAATGGTATGTCCCGATAGGTAGAGGTCGAGGCCGTCAGGTTGTCGCCAGTGAAGTTCATTTTCTTGTTCATTTGTGAGACCGTGTGCTGAGTCATGATATGGTACAGCGGCGAAGACAGCAGATCTTATTCTCATTATGCTTGACGCAACCAAGTCAGAGGATCATCGACGACAGCTAGAATACGAACTCGATGCTGTTGGAATTCGGTTGAATAAATCCAAACCTGACGTAGTCTTCAAAAAAAGAACTACTGGTGGCGTGAGTCTACGCTCGTAATATTGACGTTCACGATAACCAATAATTGTTCACAGATCACCTTCAACACGACTGTCAAGCTGACAAAAACCGATGAAAAAACTATAAGAACTATTCTAGCAGGTTGTAGGTCCTGATTTATTCACAAGCATTGAACTGTTCCTCGAGGAGGTTTTTTCCGCATCCCAGACAAGCTACACAACTGCGATGTAATGATCCGAGAAGACGTACAGTCCCTATCCTCCTCTAGTCTCCATATGTTGATGAAGCTTTGTAGATCACAACGGATGAGTTCATTGATGTTCTTATTGGTGCTGATTTTGGTGTCATTGTCGTTTTGATAGTTCTGACCTGAGGCTAACAGGAACGAGGAAATACATCCCGTGTCTCTGTACGTGCATCGATTTTAATGCAAGTCGGCTCCGTTCTTCAATGCGAATCTAGATGTCTATAACAAGATCGACTCAATCAGCATTGAACAACTCGACAAACTAGCCAGGCAGCCTAACTCGGTAGTTATCAGCTGCGAGATGGACCTTAAGTCCGTTTATTTTGTTTAATTCATCTGATTCTCGCTGATCTGTTGGTTATCGCGCAATAGCCTTGACTATCTCGTTGAACGCATGTGGGATGAACTCAAACTCGTCAAGATATATACCAAAAAGCGTGGAGCTCATCCGGATCTGTCAGATCCCATCTGTCTGAGGAAAGGTGCCACCATCGAGAATGTGTGTAATGGCATTCATCGGTCACTAGTTACAAACTTCCGTTATGGTCTTGTCTGGTCAGTCCTTATCCTCTCGTCTTTCCAAGTGCTTCCTTGACATACTCAACAGGGTTTGTTTCGCGATCGCTTCATAAATGTCTATTGATTGTGGATCGTTACAGGGAAAATCGAGCAGATTTGCGCCACACGCACAGAAAGTCAGCCTACAGCATCAAGTGCAAGACGAGGATGTTGTTTCGAGTAAGTTGTATGACCCATGTTTTTTCCATCAATGATACTGATTCTCTTTCCTCCAGTCTTTACAAAGTGATGTTATGTATGCCCCTACTATCATTTTCATTCCCTTTTTTGTGCAGGCTCAATAAAGTATTACTCACAGATGTTTACATACTTATCATTTCAGATCAGTTGCATTACTATTGCCAATCGGCTATAGACTTGTTTGTGACATGAATATAACTTAGGGTTTTTCTGGATTGGGGTACTTTTTTGAGTTGAATGGCCTCTACTAGCTAGGAGGAGCCACGCGGCAGCACGAAATAAGATATCGATCAGTGACTAAATGTAACTATTAGTACGTGACCTGCTCCTGCAAAGTCACTGGGGCTACTACTACATAGAGTGACGATGCTAACCCATCGTTGACCTACTACTTGTTCTAAACCTTCCGTTAACCCAATCCAGAAAGGCTATTAGAAAGCGCCTCTTTCTCTTCTGGTTGATTTCACATACTCCTTTCTTTCTAAGACTTAGATATGGTCATGCACAAACGCGGTCATCACATGATGTGTGACATTGTCGTGACAATTGGCGACACGTAGTAATTAGAGCTTGCCACGCGTCAATTTCAATGCAATGTGGCCAAATTGAGTCCTTTGGAAACTTTGTACCAGCAAGATTGAACAGTGGGATGTGACCATGAACTGTTGAATACCAGAGGCACAATTGAGCACTGAATAGTCTATTTCTCTGCCTATGATACGAAATAAAAAAAAATTGGGCTCCGACATAACATTCAAATAGGTCATGCCCAAAGAAATATTGTTGGAGCGCTTTTGGAGAAAAGTACCTGTACAGGGGCACAATAATTTTATTTTTAAAGATTTTGAGCCAGTGGTCATGTGATGACCGCGTTTGTGCAATGTGCATGGGGCATGCCCATGAACGTTTGAACGTTTGAACCCTGGACCATACCTTACTTCTCTACACGCGCATATCTCGCCGGTTTGGGGCTACGATCTATCAAGGATGGCTGTAGACACACTTTTGGCGACGAACGTCCCCAATCCAATTGAACTGATATTTCTCGGGACGGGAACGTCCTCGAGCTTGCCCCACGTAGATTGCCTCACAGCCCCACCAGATGCGAAGCCATGTAAAACTTGTATTTCCACATTGACCCCAGAGGGAAAGGAAAATATCAGGAGAAACACAAGTGTCGCTCTTAGGCTATCTGCGAAAGATGGACGGAAGGTGTACGTCCAATTCTTGTCCTCAAGAGCACCATTTCCGTTTCTTATGCTTCGTCCTTTTCCATTGTTCGTATAGAACCGTTGTAGTCGATGTTGGGAAGAATTTCCAAGCTGCTGCTCTAGAATGGTTTCCAAAATATGGCTTAAGACGAATAGATGCCTTGCTGCTTACACATGCTCATGCAGATGGTACGAGGCAGTAGTCTATATGCAGTGCGCATAGAACTAACGTGACCAATCAGCAATAAACGGGCTAGATGACTTGCGAGGTTGGTGTGGTAGTGCGATGTTGCATCGTCAACAACCATCTTATTGCCCGTACTTTGTCAGGCTGGACCTTGAACAAAGCAATCCAATCACACATTGACGTGTACGTCTCTCAGAGCACCTTCGAAGGCGTACAGAGATCCTTTCCTTATCTGGTGGCCAAAGAATTTGCGTCAGGTGGCGGTGATGTGAGGATATTCCAGTCCTCCGGTACCATGTTTACTATTCAGGCCTCAGGTCCCGGAATTCAAATGGCACATCATAGAGGATAACGTTCCATTTGAGATACTTAATACTGGCATCCAGGTCACTCCATTTGCCGGTTCGCCGTAAAAACCACCCTACACGGTATTTGACTGACTTGTAGATACAGTTCACCACGGACGAGTTTTCTCTGTTGCTCCGCCCGTTGCGCATACGCCATTTGCAACGCCTGTGAAATCTTCAACTCGAAACGAGCTTCTATCTGATCAGAAGAAACCCATGGAAGAGGTTATTCACCCATATTTCTGTTTTGGCTTCAAATTTGGACACGACGTCGTGTATATGTCAGATGTGTCGTACATCCCAAACGATAAATGGCCTATCGTGGAATCCAGACCCCAGAATGGCAAGACATTGCCTGTACTTGTCATAGACTGCCTTCGCCTCCGACCGCATACTTCACATTTTGGGCTCGAGAACGCGGTTGACACTGCAAGAAGGATTAGTGCATCGAGGACGTACCTAATAGGCTTTGGACACGAGGTAGCACATGATGATCTTGTCACGCTTGGAGAAGCAGTCGGTGGGAAGACGCCAGAACCAGAAACATTGACGGAGACAGTGAAGGCTGGTCTAGAATTGATTCGTCAAGGAAAGAGCATATGGGTTCGCCCATCGCATGACGGACTGCGTGTCTTTGTGGGGGGAGATGGACGGGTTAATGATTCGAGTTATTAGTTTACGTACTTATGTAGAGATTTGCCAAATACGGAATTAGAAAAAAGGTCTCAGTGTGACTTCATCACTCATCCCCAGCCCCCGCTCCTGTCCATCACACCACGACGGCCGTTTATTGACTTAGGAGCTGGGGTTGGTGCCCATGAAATTCTTCTCCCAAAGTTTTTACTACGAGTACGTCGCTGTCTTTTTGACGTAGCCCTCCAGATCGTTACCCAGCATTTACTGATGATTTTTTCATCTCCAGCGATCCTTGGCCTATTGTTTCTCTAGCGTATTTTTTGCGCTATCCGAACCCATACGCATCGCACGTCCTCTCCTGTGATGTCATTTCGCGCACTCTCACTCCATCGGGAACATTGCTCACCACTCGGCTCATTTTAAAACGCGGATCCCTTCCCCGATGGGCACAAAACCTGGTTGGCAGAGCAGAATCATGGATACTTGAAGAGAGCGAAGTTGATCCTATGGGGAAGACTGTAAGATGTCGAACAAAAAATTTAGACCATGTCAAGGTCATGCAGGTTGAAGAATGGGTCATGTTTCGACAAACCCCGGAAGGGTGAGTTTCCTCATTTTGTCTTTGTCTTATATCTATCTCAACATTCCTCGGTAGTCAAACACTTCAGACCACGGAAGCTCGAATCCGGTCTGGCTTCGGCTGGGGCCTCACCAAGAAAATCGAGAGTCACGGGCTCAACCGGTTCAAGGCTAACGTTCAACGGGTGAGTGACTGTTGGCCTAGACAATGATGAGGATCTCACAAACCGCGGACAGTCTCGTGAAGGTGTCTCGCTCATTCTTAACCTCCTGCGTCAATCCCGACTTCAAGCTATGGCCCTTGGTGGCCCCCAGGCTCTCTCCCCAGCCTCCTTCGAAAGCTCACCTACTGATAGTTCCGCATCTCGGTCACCCAGTGGTGTCTGGTCACTCCTGAAATCTTGGTTCTATCCACCACCTCCTACATAAATTGAATAACGTCGTAACCACGTATCACCATACCAGCTGCTATCATATTGTAATGAGCTGACAATCTGCTTCATACTTCAGCATGGTACATTACATAGTGAAGTCATTTCTGTGTCAGTTAGTCATTTGTACCATTAAATAAAATGTCGAGCCTGCCATTCAATCTCGGTGTCAACTTCTTGTTACTACGCGCCTCATGAGCCGGTAGGGGATTGGCGTGAACAATTATTACATTCGAGTTCTGCATCATCTGAGCCACTACATTGCCAGTGAGGAGCCTCACAATCGTCTTTCTCTCTTAAGCTGGCTTGAACAAGAGATATGTACTTTCCAACATCAGCAGCCCGACAACTCTCAAGTGTCCCGGCGTTGCCAAATTTACCATCTGAACCCGTCATTCGCCTTTGCCCAAGTCCCCTAAAAGCGTTATTTTGCACACTCACGAGAAACGGCGTCACAGTATGGCGTGTCAAAGTATGTCGACGATCTACCGTACAAACTATGGCTTGAACTAACGTTCTTTGCGTCCGGGCCCAGCCTCCAGCCGTGTTGGCGTATTTGTCGCGGACACCAACATCCCTCATTGATCATGGAGAAAATGTCGATGTCCAGTGGTCGCCGGATAGCTCTCGTCTTGTGATCAAGGTGAAAAGCTACCCTCAATGCATATACAACTCTAAGGATTGAGCTCTACACCAGACGTCGGAGTCATACTTGGTCCTTGTCACCGTAGTATTCAAACCTGATGAAATCGTCTATCAAGCGCCTCCTCTCCCACACAATGCACAACGCAATTTCCTGGCTGGACCGGGTGAAGGCCTTCCATTTCAATCAATCAGTTTGGTTTTCGAAGGCGTGGTACGCGTTGAGGGAACCCTTCTTGGGTAGGTGCCAACTATCATCCCCACTACTCTAACTGAAGCTTGTTCTCAGAGTATCTCCGAGGAGACACCATCTCATTTTCTCCACAAAAAATCCTCCAACGATACAACGAATACCATGGCCAGCGGATCTGGAGGATAACAGTCAAGTTGAGGCGAGGAAGCTGAACCAACGCGGATATGATACTTGGGTTTTTAACGACCATGACTTTTCTTGGTTTGTTGATACAGATGGTGAGACACTATAGGACTCTTCGGACACGAAGGAGATTGCTCAAGCTTGGACCTAGTATCCGTAACCCAGATCATTCATTCACGCGTTTTGGGTATTGAGACATGGATTACCTCTGATGGTAGGGTTTACTTTGTCCGCCTGCACGAAATATCCGAACCGGACGATAACGTTACGGAATCCCAAGAAGATGGCATCCAAGTATAACTATCATCATTTAGACCTTAGCATTAAGTTCATTTTTTCTCCTCCAGGATGAAGTCCCTCGTCATCGTATCTCCCTGGATAGTCTCGCTACCACACATTCTCGTCAAGGATGGCGGGGAACCTGTGTCCATGATTTCGAGACACCGCGATGGGTGCAGAAGCAACGTCGCATTGACCCCGATGAACCCCTCCACGTGCGGAATCGTGTTTATGAAGAACCAAGGCAGGCAGTGGCTATCGCTATCAATGGCAAGTTCTCCTTTGTAGCAATCGGGACTTTGAGGTGCGCTCTGCTCATTCTGTTCAGTTCCTTGTCTATCTGCTGAGGGTGATGTATGCTAGTGGAGGACTAGAATTCATCAATTTTCCCTCCCAGGAGGGTGTCACACCGAAATCGAAGACCATACAGGTTCCAAATCCTTACAACCGCGTCACAGGAGAGGTCTGCACTTTAGAGTGGAGCTCGGACGGCTATGTGTTGGCTGTAGGATGGAGGTGTGGCTGGGGTATCTTTAGTGTTGGAGGCAGGTGTCTCGCTTCTGGATTTGGTGTTGATGATCTTGTGGACGAAGATAGGTGTGCCCTTTCTTTTCTCCCTCTGCGTTTCCTAAATTCCTTTAGATTCCAGGACGCATTTATGTATGGCGTGCGGAATCTGGCAAGTATTCGTCTTTCGGGGGTTGGCCTGTATTCCTGATGACTATAACAGTTCTGGGCGCCAGGGAACTATGAGCTGATAGTATTGGCACAAACCTCGCCTCAAAGTCAGTCAAACCTCTTTGGTGATGATTTTGGGGTAAAGTCTGACAGGCTTATCAAGAAATCGATGGTCAGCTCTTTGTAATCCCTTTCGCGAAAAGTGCAACTACTGGGCAACACTCTCCTGTATGCACTGTATTCTAACCAAAGGCGAAGCATAGACTAATACAACATCGAATAGGACAACACACGGTATGCTTTCCTTCAAATGGACGACCGTGCTCTTGTCTATCGAGGTGCTGATCAGCCTGATATGAGCGTCATCAACCCAGAATCTGATGTTTGGCAACATATCAAGGTCTGTGCCCCATATTTCGCACTTTCGCAATTTCCTAAATGTGTACAGATCCCGCAAAGTTATTTGGCGACAAATTGGCCCATTCAGTACTCTTCACTAAGTAGTGATGGTCGGTTGATTGCAATGGCTGGAAGGAGAGGCCTCATTCATTATAGCTCGACATCTGGACGGTGGAAGATGTTCAATGATGAGCAACAAGAACAAGCATTCATCGTTAAGGGTGGTCTTCTGTGGTTCCACCATGTCTTGATTGCCGCTGTGGAAGTGTCCAAAACATATCAGGTTAGTTTGTCTTATTTTACAGCATATATGAGTTAAGTGTCGTATCAACAGATCCGGCTCTATTCACGGGATATGGACTTAAGCAACCAGAACGTCCTGCACCGCGAAATTATACCTTCTCAGGTAGTGATCCTGTCTCTGGTGGATAACTCCTTGCTGGTATACACCGCAGACAATACACTCTACCATTTTTTAATTGTTCCCACTGCGGAAACCATCAAGTTACACCTTTGTGGGAGCATAGCTTTCAACGGAATAATATCTGCACCAAGTGCGGTGCGAATGTTGAGTTGGATGATACCTAGTGCACAAAAGCGTATGTCTTGCGGCCAATTATATATATCGCGCACTTATGTTCGCGCAGAACTTGGTGATCCAGTGGACGACCTGTCCGTTGCTACCGTCCTAATGGTTGTTGGTGGGCAATTGATTCTGCTACGGCCGCGAAAAGTAAGGTGCATTCTCCTGATTAACCCATTTTTGACAATCGGTTGATTAAGTCAGCGAATCAAGAAGTCAAGTACGACATGCAGATATTTGCTGACCGTATTGAATTCTGCTGGATACATCTTCGTGGCATTGGCACCTTAGAGAACTCCTTGTGGGGTTATGATGGGCAAGGCATTCGTGTCTGGCTGAATGCTTTGGCAATAGAGGCGCCTCAACAGCGGGAGCAAGACAACGATGAACCAGAGAATGTCAAGGAGAGCGTAAACATTCCACTGGACTTCTATCCCTTGTGTGGGTTCTGCTCGTCACTGTTCTCAAATCCTTCTAACATTATGATGCAGCCGTATTAATGGACAAAGGTATCATCATCGGGGCGGAGCACGAAGCCGCAACGAGATCGAATCTATCGTTCGTAATGTTCAGACATGCTACGAGTGTGAGTTTTCTTGCTCGTTCGTTTTGAATGGTACCCCGAGCTCTGCCCGTTCCTTAGTCACACTTGTTCCTGCATCATATACTTCATTTCCTTCTCGGAAACCGGCAAGTAAAAGAAGCCGTAACATTTGCCTCTCATTATAAGGATCTCATCTATTTTGCTCACGCATTGGAGATCCTTCTTCACACTGTCGTCGAATCCGAAGCGACGCTGGAAAGCGAGAGCGATTCGGAAGATGGAGAAATAGCCCCTGATGCAGTGCTACCCACCGTGGTCGAGTTTTTAGATCACTTTGAGGCTGCTTTGGACGTCGTGGTTGGCTGCGCTCGGAAAACAGAGCTGACTCGATGGCGACGCCTATTTACCATCGTTGGCAATCCCAAGTCATTATTCGAGGTATGTAGTATGTTCACTCTATACAAGACGGATCCTGACGCATTGTTACTTCTAAAGACTTGCCTAGCTACTCAACGCCTCAAGACTGCAGGGTCTTACCTTTTGGTGCTCCACAACCTTGAGCAGCTCGATGAAAACAATGATGATGCAGTCAGATTGTTGCAAAGTGCTGTGGACGGGAAAGATTGGCAATTATGCCGGGAGTTGCTTCGCTTCTTACACTCTGTTGATGATACAGGTGCTGCACTTCGAAACGCGCTGTTGAAGACTAATGTGGTCAGATTCATAGAAAATGAATCCGAAGCTTCGTCAAATTCTTCGAGGTCACCATGATCTACGACTTTTTGATGCCTTACTATAGGGATCCTGATCATGATTGTTCACCTAACATGCAGACACTCCCATTTTGTTGTTGGCCCAGGAATCGTGACATGTAGTTCTCGCTTAGAGAAAACCTTCTTTTTCTCTACTTATTTCCGGCACCTTGTGATACATTTTTGATCCACATGATCCATTATAATTACACTGTAATATGTATAGATATTGATCATTTTGGAAATCGCAAGACAGCTTGAACCGACAAATCTACCACGTCGATATCCTACATTGACCAACTTCACGCACACTGCTCCCGATTCCGAGGAGTTTTTCTTGTTCTCGAACAATGACAACACTAATGCGTCCATCTCAGACCATTCAATACACCCCAGAAGGCGCTGTCACGATATCTTATCCGACGTTAGTGTCTTCACCTCTAACGCTGAACGCCTCTATTGGTAAGTGATTTAAACCAGTCTGTCTAGCGAGTTGACCTATGTACTTATGTTCACTGTGACCAGAGGAAGCATTTGGATCTCATCCCAAATCATTAGGCATCATAATTGTACGGGACCTCCCAATTTTCTATGCGTCTCAACGCGAAAAACTCCTCAAACTTGCCTATAAATTTGCAAAGCTGGACGAATCTACGCGTGAGAAGTACACAGATCCTGCTAGCAGCTACAGGTACGTGAGTGTAGATGGCTCTAGGTTCTATCTTTTCTTCTCACTTGTTCCAGCTTCGGATGGTCACATGGAAAGGTGTGTCCTCGATAAACCCACTTCGTTGGAGCCTGATTCACCATCATGGGTTTGCCACAGGAAATCATGAATGGAAAGCCCGGTAGGTGTTGTCCCATGTCCTTGAATAGTCACTAGTCACCGTGGATGTCTAATATGATTTAGATGTTTTAAAAGGATCTTACTATGCAAATCCTATCGTGGATGCGCCCACCGTCTCCGAGAAAGAGAAGGCTGCGCACCCCGAGTATTATGGAAATAACATCTGTGTGCCCACACTCCTGGATCGTGATTGGACAAATTTACTGACTTGAGTAGGGCCTGACCCTGATCAAACGAGCGTCGAAGGGTTTGAAGATGCCTTCAAAAATCTCGGTCGGTCAGTGCATTTACTTCGATTATGATCACAATAAATTGATGAAAAACAGATTCATATTTCGTGTCGGATGTGAATTAGCTGTAGCATGTCAGCCTTTCGGTACTGTGACCCCTTCTTCATTTGATATGTCTGGCATTGGCTCCTGATGCGTATCGCAGCACTCGCACACTTGTCCGACAATTCGATATCTTTGCCAAACTTAATTAGTACTTCTCAAACTACCAAAGCTCGTCTTCTTCATTACTTTCCACCGGCCCAGGGAGTTTCAGGACCTTCGGATGACGAGCCAGTGGATAGTTGGTGTGGTTTCCACCTCGATCATTCAATGTTAACGGGTCTCTGCTCTGTAAGAGTCGAAATACCCGACACGGGAATATTCTGAACTAAGAGTTATTTCTAGGCAATGTATCTGCAAGAAGGGGATGATCCAGAGCCCACTGTTATTCCTTCTCCTTCCCCCGCATCAGGGTTATACATTCGCACACGTGGGGGTGATCTGACTAAGGTCTCCATCGCTTCAGATTGTTTAGCATTTCAAACCGGGGAGGCTCTTGAAATTGCTACCGGTGGAAAACTACGTGCAACGCCACACTGTGTGAGGGTGGGGACAAATCCGGATGCACAGAAGATCTCTCGAGAAACATTTGCGTTATTCATGCAACCTAACACAGATCAGCACCTCTCCCCTTCAGAGACATTTGGACAGTTTAGCGAAAAAGTCTTCGGAGAGCATTATAAGAAATCTACATGACAATGATGTACAAGTAGTTGAGATAGAGGAGTGAATGATTCTATGGAATATATGCCAGGGGAAAAAGGAGTCAGCGGGATATATTATCTAGGGTAGTAGGTCAAGGATCAAAAAGCGAAGGACGACAGGATTTGGGTGACGCTGGTGCAAGGGAATCAGGTAACACCGATAAGATCGCAGCCGTGAAACTCGTACGCTTTGCAGAAGTCTCTCCGGACAAACTTTGGCTTGAACTAAGAGACGAACGCCGGTCATCTTGCTCGGAAATAACACTCCAATCTTCACTCGGTGCATCGCGGGCGGATCCATTCGAACTATAACCTGATTGTGACCCATGCTGAGGATTTCTCATAGTCGTGTGCTCGTTGTCCTCGTCATCGTTGTCCACATGCTTGATCAATGACCGAGCATATTCGAGGTCACGGTATATACATTCTATGGCGGTCGAAACTCCGTTTTCCTAAGATGAACATCAGCATACAGGATGGCGACACTACGAAAAGCCCTCACGTTTCGAATTTGTTCTCCCAGAAGTTTGGCTCGATCGATTTGCTTGACATCAGTGGTTGCAGTGATGAGAGCGTCGGTCAAGGAATTCACCGTCAGTTTCCTAACGCCAGAGCCTACGCCGAGTGCTTCAACACGATCAGCCCAGAAAAGTTGGTCTCCAAAGAATGGTCGGATGATGGTCGGAATGCCCGCTAAAATCGACTTCAGAATCATCTGCATCCAAACGATAGGAATACGAACCTCTCAAGCTGGCACCTGTCGTTCCAGCTCCTCCATGGTGGCAGGCGGCATCGATCCGTCGAAATAGCCAATCGTGCGGGACGGATGAAATTGCATAAATTTGCTTGGGTAAGGGATCCTCCGGTTCGGAGGCTTCTGTCGTTTTAACGTGAAGGCGATCCGACCATCCTTTTGACAATATGGCATAAACACCGCTGCGTATAACGGCTTCGACGACACAATGTGTCATGGTCTTTGGATCTGACACAACAATGCTGCCAAACCCAATGTACACCACTTTCTTCCCTAAATTATGCGCCGAGTCGATGAAATCCACAAGCTCAGGAGGTGGTGTCCATTTCTTGGCGCTAACCTCAGCGTCGTCCAAAAACCAGTAGCCTGCATATGATGAGCGCAACATCTCAATAAACATGAGGCGTCTTCAGCCCACCTGCAACCCTGATCCATTCAGGCCAGTCAAGTGGGGGAGGAACGACGGAAGGACTAAAGTTATACAAGAATGGGATTTTATGTGGTTCCATTTTGTCCATACTGGTGCTAGGAAGGTGTAGTAGATTACGGCGCCATCGGTTGATTTGGCCTGCAGTCGCTCGCCAAAATACTTGATCAAACATAACGTAAGACTGTAGGGAAGAATGAGTACAATATTCTAAAATCTTGATTTTACGAACCATGTAGTTATAACTGCCGCCCATCTAATGGGTAGATCTAACATGTCAGATTCTAACAGACAAGGATGAAAATTTGATACCTTGCGATCAGGGACAGCAAAAGCATGCGGGTAAGCCCTGCATATGATAACGATATCTTCTCAGTATACATGAACATTAGAGGGCGAAAGGTCAAGAACCTTGTTCGTGACCAGGGCATGGTGAAAGCCCTGAAATATGGTATCCCTAATGCTTCTGCAATGTGATAGCCACCCATGGCACTAGGACTCTCAATCAACACATCTGTTTTTTGACAGGCTTCCCAAGATGTTTTGAGGAGGTCATCTAGCCATCCACGGAACTGCGCAATCTGTAAGACAGAGGGCTTGGAATATCAATCAGTTCTGATTTACCTTCATTAAGCCTTCCTTCAAGAAAGAAACTGTGAAGGTGCCGTTCTCGACGCAAATCCTCATCAATTCGGCCGGATCACCACCAACGAAGCCGAACTCGATGCCGTGCTGTCAAGGTAAACCGAATGTCAGTGATGACCTCTTGGATGTCCAATTGGCAACGGACTGACAGATTCAATCCAGTCTTTGAACTCGCCATGGGTGGCAATCTTACACTGGTGTCCATCAGCCATAAGGCCTTTTGCTAGAGCAATATACGGCTGGACATCGCCACGAGACCCTATTGTAAGGAATGTAAAATGTAATGATTTGGCTGGTTTAAATGTCAGGAACGTTGACGAAGCCGAGGTAAACATGACAGCAGGCAGAGAATCGCTTAGAGTGTCGGAGGCTGACGCTGGAGCAGGATAAGAATCACTCCCAGTGGCGTCAAATTCTTCCAAGATCAACGCCTGACGTCTTCCTGGAGAAGTCGGGTTCATTTCACCCAGTGCCAGTCGTTTCCTGACGTCTTCAACTTGACGATCTAGCAGTCTGATAAAGGCATCACGCTTGTCTTCAGCATTAAATTCAAAGAAGAGCTCTTCATGCCCTTTGATAATAATGATGAGACCATGATGGCCGAAACGGGTTGCCTTGGATTTCTCGGTGGCTAAAATGTCGCGGATTGGCAACGTCATCTGGGCAACACTGATGAGCCAATTTCAGAGAATGTAAAACTTTTCTAACCCTGGTTCGAAAAGTCAAAGGTCCACTTGACTTGAAACAAAAAAAGTTGGTAGAAATGTACAATCTCCCAAAGACTGGCAGGAGTCTGTATAAATACCCCGGGAAATCTGTAAAACGTGTGATTGAGCGACGACGATGTATTAAAGGGATGCACTAACATCCAAGCAAAGTCTCTTTCTCGTCGTATGCAAATGCAGTACGGAACTTATCGGTAGTCTCGATATCCACAGGAATGTCAGGTGTTTCCAAAATGCTGAAGGCTAAGTCGCCCATAACTGAACGACTAGTCGGGAACGATGGCAAGGCCGTTGTTGACGAATACATCTCTTTAACGCCAGCGGAGGTAGTAGTCATCGTTTGGTCGCTTGACGTTGAGCCACCGAACACACGTCTTGTGCCTTTGAGCCAAGAGGGAACGCCAACTCCCCAGTAGCTGCTCTCTCTGCTCAACGAAGGATGATCAGGATCAATGCGTAAATTCGAAGTAGAGGGTGGGTACGTGTGTTCATTCGCCGAGGTAGGCAACGATTTGCCAGTTTGGTCGTGACGGGTCTCCGGAAGGCCCTCTATGGGTTTGGGTGAGGTAGTGATCGGAACGAAAGATGATGAATTTGGGCGCCGTGAGACATGGGTGAAATCTTCTGCGTCGGTAGACGTTTCAGGTATGTTGGCAGCTTGTGTTGTTCGAAGAGTATCTTGGAAAGGTCGTAGTAGCGATGCCAGGCGGAAGACAGAATTTGACTTCGTAGGGCTGCTTTCTGATGATAGACTTGTAGTTCGGTCGGAGTTGACGGGAGGTCGTGATTGCGTTGTATCAAGAACGGTTGGCGGATGATCTGGTTGGTCAGGTTGATTTCGATGATCGCGAACGGCATCTCGTATATGTTCGAGGGCTCCAGGTATGTCATGGAAATAGGCAAAAAAGTAGGAATCAACAGAAGAGTCTTCCTCCTTATCAAACACCTTCACTTCAATGGTTTCGCTAAAATCCATCGCAGTGGATTTATCTACATCAATGATGAGGGAGTAGGGGATGGCAATCTAGTTACAAGATTTACAAGATTAGTGAATGATTAGGACTTATGGAAACCAGAGACCTTAACACAATCACCCGTGTTCTGAGCTTTGAAAATAACCTTGCGAATGGCCTTAACCCATTCTTCACGGCTGGGTACCGAATCTGCAGACAGAACTATTGTCTTCTGGTTTGTACGAATCCGGAAACTTTTATCGCCTTCGGCTTCGCAAGAGATTGCATAGCGCAAATCCACGATACCATGAGGAAAATAGGGATCCTATACGTCTGATGGAGTTACTGTTGTGAAACAAAATCTGTCTCTTACTGAAGACGATTGATACCATGAGAGAGCATCGTTCTTTAGGACAAACCAATGTTTTATCCAACGCTTTGTCCTTTGTGCCTTCTTGTTAAGTGACCCCGATTTGAGTACTTGATCCTATCATAACTGTGATTAAGGTAAGAGCTGATCCTTGGATGATGAACGGACCTCTCGCGATGGCATATGTGCAAAGAAACAGAGATACGAATTGGTCAGGTACATATAACCTTGCAATACTGGGGTGCCAGATCAGTGTGGCGTGTGATTGTTAAAGTGGTCACATACATATGGACCTCAATAGCCAGCAAGGCATTTCTAACAACCCGTCAGAAATGGTCATGCCCAAATGATAAATTTGCCAAACCTGCTCGAACTTCCTCGATTGCATCCAGCTCGAATACTTCCTTGAGTTTTTGCGCTAGCCCTGCTCTCCGCTGGAGCCGGATGGTACCCACACTGCCCGCACGAGACGGAATTATTCTTGAACGAGGTTGTGAACCTACTCGGCCTGTTTGCTTATTTGAGGGAAGAATCGATTCCGTAGGAGGGCTGGGGAAAGGCGAACTTGGGAGACGTGGAGTCTCTTCGAAGTCTTCAACTTCTTGTTCACCTTCCGAATTGGAAGATTCAGGTTCTTCAGTTACTTGATCTACGGGTCCATGGAGAGAAGTCGAAGCTTGTTCCTCTGTTGTATAATGTATACTCTGTCTCTTGGAACGTGCTACGGGACGGTGAATGGTGTGAATGGAAGAAGCTAGGTGTACTAGAACGCAAGGGAGGTGTAAGCAAGCATCAGAATTGTGATAAGATCTGCTACATACATTGTCCTGGTTGCTCCTCTTCGTCGCTTGAGTTTGCGTCGGGACCCACAATATCTTCATCATTCTCGACTTCAGCCCATGGGAGAGCTTGGAGCGCTTGAATGAGGGTCTGCGTCCCTGCTCGCATCTGGAATCACAAGTGGTGAGTCAAGAAACTAGATATATATATATAGATCACTTACTGATAGATTACCGCGGAATGGGCTCAATGCCGGCCGGGTAGGCGGTGGAGACGGAGGGGTTATAAAAGGAGAGTCATCCTTGGAAGTTTTGCTTTGCAAGACCTGATTGACCGGTATTGAGGCTGGGAAGAAAGGAAACCCTTCGCGGGATGTGACGCCAGAGGTTGATGCACTGGTTGGTCTTGGCAATGTGGAACGTGACGCACTCGGGGTCAAATTCAGAACAGGAGATAATGAATCTAATATGTAGCACGTTAATCAGAATTACAGACATGCAAAGACATATCTGCGCACCCTCGGCATCCCCAGAGTTCTCTTTGGCCTTTCCCTTTCGGCTACCTCTCGCAGTAATACTGCGACTGAGCTTATCGACAGATTTCTCGACTACTGCAGATAGTCGCTTAACGCGACTGGGAGGGGATTGAGGTTCTGGTTGGAGCCCCAGAACGTCGGGGGAAGTGTCGATGGTGGGAGCGACGGCGGGTACGTGGAGAAGGGGTTGTAGATTTGTGAAATTGCTCATTGGTGAGCAAGTCCCAGTCGGGCGGGGAAGAGTGCCAGGACAGGCGAGGCGGCTTTGGCGAGGCTAATTACTCTGTCACACCCGATTAGGTACCATTCGGCACTTGCCGATCCTGGGGATCCGCCATACACGTTCTCGTCGCGTGTTCGAGTTGGCGAACAGGTCCGTTGTCCCTCGAGGCTTTTATACCCCAGCTGGCTCTCATTATTACGCACTAGAGCTTGCTTTGGTTTCTCCTTCTCCAACGGCTCTTTGTCTGCCAAAAGATGCGTGGCGAAGTATGTATATCTGCAGCCACACTCCTGTCGTATGTTCAACTTTTGGGCTGATCGTTGTTTATATAACGACACCGATCACTCTTCTTCCAGGTTGGCCGCATTACTGCTTATGATCTTTGTACATGTGCGCATTACTTATCCCATCTTCTCAAACTCGATAGTTATTTACTCTTACTCAAGGTTGGTCAAATTAATACTTCTACGGTCCCTCGGAGCATCTCGATGGTACATCGTACTTGTTTGCTCATCGGAAAAACCTAATTATCTTCTATACAGGCTAGAGTCAACGTCTCACAGTATAGGTAAGTCCAGACCGTCGTTATATACCCAACGTATCTGATCTGTTCTACGTCAGCTCTGCCCTTGAACTTTCCTTCACCGATCCATTCAGCAGTATATACACAACGAATGCCAGTGCCCCCCTCGGAGTTGAGGCCGGCTTGCGATACTTTTACGACTTCGGTCTCTACTCATATTGCGCTTACTTGAACAATTCTCAAGGAACGTGTGGGAATATGACCATTGGTGAACAGTACCGGCCTTATGATGCAATAACGTCCGACATGGCAGCAAACTACTCCCAAATAACACAAGCTCTTGTGCAGGGCACAACTTTTCTGGACTCATCCTATCTTGGGGGTGCTACCAAGGCTGCCTACTGGATGTTACTCCTTGGTACAATCTGTGCTTTATTAGCAGCACTCACGTTAGTCTTGATACCACTAGAGTGACCTATAATTAACTTTTTGCCAGTGGTTTCTTGAAGAGTCACTTTTCTTTCTTTTTTTCAACGATTTTCTCTGTTTCTGGCAGTGTCCTTCTCCTTATTGGAACGAGTATATGGACTATCATGGTCAAGAAGTCGGATGGAATCAATGACCTTTTAATTGGCGACCGAGCAGATGCAGTTCCTATTGGAATTGTTGTCACAGTAGGGATTGGTTTATATTTGTCCTGGGCAGCATTTGTCTGTCTGGCGGTTTCCGTTGTCCCTTACATGATTAGGTGGGCTCTTTAATTAATCTTTATCGTAGGTGTTTGATTTAACTTATCGCACAGTTGTTGCACTTGGAAAGGGTGACACATGTTAAATTTACAGCCGATGCCGGCCATCGGCATTGAAGTAAAGAATGAGTTGTGGGATATCATTTCAACGACTTTGGAATGACGATGACGGAGTATGTGTAGCTGGGATAGATAGTCACTCATATCTACAGATCATTAGAATAACATGGACAATTGATTATAACATCCTTTCTTATAGGGTGGATATTTGAACTGGTGATGAATATTCGCAAGAAAAGACAAAAATATTATACTGTAGCCCACCGCGAGGGTCGAACTCGCAGCCTTCAGATAACGAGGACAACCCGCCTAAGAGTCTGACGCTCTATCCGATTGAGCTAGGCGGGCTTTAGAAAACATTAAGAATATGTTTCCCTACAGCTAAAGAATGACAGGGAGAACAAGGATTAACACCGGGAGAACTGGTGAGGGATAGCCCCGCGAAAATTGGCCATGGGTTTGAACCTTCCGGTATTAGTATGAATATTTAATGTCAGGAGTGAATATTTGAATCATCAATCTCCTCCTCAAAATTTATTGAACGGTGAATTCATTGTCACACAGAGTGGAAAGATTTTGGTGGGTGTGTCGTGGTTATTTAGAACATGTATGCTGTAAGCTACTTCCAGCTGTCCTGGACATAATTTCCAAGGCACTCCTTGCCATGTCTGAGTCTGTGTAGATTCACGTCCTGTCGACGCCACTGTGAACGATGGCTAGTTGATGCTTATAGCACATGTCTGTCGGCCATCCTTCTAATCTTCGTCAGTCCTCAGTTTCAGTATGTAGGTCCCTCTACCCACTTCCTTCCAGAGAAAGTCCCAGACTATTCCAAAAGCTTGGCCATATGAATCTGCCTCGGTCGTCAAGTCCAGTGGAGTCCGCAGTTCAAGGTCTTCGCCTACCTGGGCTCAAATTTAAACCACGAGAAGCCGAGAGTCCCGCGGCAGGCACGAGTCACTCTCGTTTAGTATGGGCAACCCACACGGGCAATCTATTTCAGTAAGGCCAGATTTCTTCTCAGTAATGAATACACGCCGAATACGACATTGTGTGAAACGCCCGAAGATTTTGCGGGAAATTTGTTCAAAAGTTGGCCATATGTCACGAAGCTGCCTGGAATGGGGAACCCATATTTGTTTGTCCGCTTCATTTGGAGTTTCGCTTGGCATGTAAGTAGTGAGCCCTTCTTTCCCTATCTTGTATGATCCGGTCACCATTCAATGTCGTTCGCTCTATCGTTCATGTCACCATAATGGAAGCCCTCTATGGGTTTTGCTGAGTTCGTTTGGCCGGCTGTACATAGACTCGGAAAGACGGACAAAGGATGGACAAAGTGATCCGCGAACGTGACTGAGTTGTACGCTGTGATGGTCACACAGGGTCACACCAGGAACGAACAACATACAGTGCGCCTGTACTTATGTGTGATGTCCCCTCCCGGACCTTTTTGACCGTACCGCAGTTTTCTTTTTCTCCTCTCGACAAGAATAACCTATCTGTTCCCCTCGTTTTTTTTCTTGATATTCTACCCCACACATGCGTTTTAACTTCATGGACGCTGCCCTCGTGGCAGCGTTCGCTTCCCTCATCGCCTTTGTGCAAGCCATCCCTCAAGTCACCCGTTCTGGAAGATATCTCTATAATGAGGATGGGAGCCGCTTCTATATCAAAGGAATTGCATACCAAGAACAGGGTGGGCATCCCATTCATTCACTTAGTTGTGTCATTTTTTATAACCCCCTTCACACTAGGCACCGTTGTCCAGAGCGACGACAATAATTTTGGAGAACCTTCAACTTTCATCGATCCTTTGGCTTTACCAGATGCCTGTTCCCGTGATCTACCATTCCTACAGCAGCTCGGTGTCAATACCATTCGTGTATACAGCGTAAACTCTTCTCTCAATCACGATGCGTGTATGTCGACCTTCAGCAACGCTGGAATCTATACGATGTGATTGCCTCATGTTTGACTGTTGTTCATTGATTTCAACTCATGGCTTTGTGATAGTATTGATCTTGCAATCCCTCTCAATGGCTCCATTGATCGAATCAGCCCCTCATGGACGACCAGCCTGTTGGATCAATACCTCGCGACCATTGATGTTTTTAGCAAATATGACAATGTCCTTTCATTCAATGTTGGTAACGAGGTGGTTGTTAGCAACGGAACCGCTGTTGCGCCGTATGTCAAAGCAGCTGCTCGTGATGTGAAGGCGTATCTGTGCGTTACCATCTCCTGTTCACAGCCCAACAATTAATTCTCTGCGGTCCTTAGGAAGTCAAAATCTTCGTCTATCCTTGTCGGCTATACAGCTATCAACGGTGTTTCGGATTTCCGTGACCCCCTCGCCAATTACCTTTCATGTGATCCATCCAACACCGACTCTGACTCAACCTCTATCGATCTTTTCGGTCTTAATGATTAGTATGCTTTTCTGTTGTTGGGGTAGTTTATGAATGCTCACAACTGAAACAGCTCTTGGTGTGGCAATTCCTCCTTTGAGGCTTCGTATGCCAAAACCTTCGGTGAATTTGCTGGATACAACGTCGCTGCGTATCTCAGTGAATTCGGGTGCATTTCAGATCCCCCGCGGCTTTGGACTGAGGTCGATGCTATCTTCAGCTCTCAGATGTCCCCCGTCTGGTCGGGCGGTGTGGCCTTTTCTTACTTCCCTGCAAGTAGCGCTCAAGGTCAATTCGGCATGGTGACCATCTCTTCAGATGGTTCAACCGTAACTACTAGCGACGACTTTGACCGATTGCAAACACATTATACTCAGGCGTCTGGCCCTAATTCCCCCTCAAAGGGAAGCTCTACAAGCACCTACCCTAACTGTCCCGCCGCCAACAGCAGTTTCGTTGCATCAACTACTCTCCCACCCACCCCGAACGAATCTGCATGCGACTGCCTCCTGAGCACTCTCAGCTGTAGGTTCACACCGGCAACCAGTAACTACTCTGTAATAGTCGGTGAACTTTTGGACACTGCATGCAGCTTTGTCGGTCAAAAAGGTGGAAACTGCGATGACATTGGAGGTAATGGACAGACCGGAGTCTACGGTCGTCTATCTGGTTGCGACCCGAGTAAGCCTTCTGCCGATCGATCTCCTACGTTATATTGATACTCTGAAAAGCCATCAAGTTGTCTTTTGCGATGAGTGACTTCTACCAACTCAGTGATCGTAACCCCCAGGCGTGTAGCTTCGCTGGCAATGGCACTGTCAACCCACTTGCCCCTACTACTGCCTCCGCCGCCAATGCTGCTGCAAGCTCGTGCTTGTCCAATGCCGCCGCAACTTTCATTCCCTCTGCCCCTGCAAGCACTGGTGGAAGCTCAAGCGCAGGATCATCGACGTCTTCGACCCCCACCAAGGGCAGTAACGGTGTTGTCGGCCTCATAGGGGATAGCAAAACACTTTTGGGCATGACCCTGATAACACTTGTCAGCATCACCAGTGCTGTCTGGACCCTGGCTTGAGCACCTCATAAGATTCCACTGTGCTGGTTGCCATTTTTTCTCTTCATTTTCTTACTGAACGATGAACCTGCGTCATCTTACCTCTGGGATGAATGACTTACCGAGCAGCAACTGATGGACAGACTTCGCTATGCTATGCAGTAGTATTACCCCTGTAGTGTATTCGTTCGGCTCTAGTAGTGCCCCGGCACATCTGCTACGCTCTTCAAATATTATGAATCCGCTGTTGACGCTTGGAATGCACGGACCCCAAAGCGGAGCTTGAAAAAATGATTTGGCTGTCTCAATGTTTGTTGAACATTCCAAACTGTGCCACTCCTCTTCTGTGAGAACGTCCATCTCGTCATGGCTCCCTCAACCAACGACGTCGACCAAGTTCCACACCAGCAGGATAACTGGGGCCCGCAAGACGAACAGCCTATGGGCCCTGGCGGTGGAGTTGAGCCTCCGAACGGAGCGACTTTACCTGCTGACGACGACCGCGCTCTGGGCCAAGGCCCCGAAAACCCAGATTATCCTCGCGGATCCAGCGCAGGTGCAGTTAGCGTCACTGAAGGCAAAGAAATTACTTTTCGCGAGAAGCAAGTCAAGGTGCTTAGGTCTCTTCTTGTCTCTTCATGTCTCTTCTGCTCCCCCGCCTTGCTCATTACCACGCGTGGTATTCGACGCCGGGCTAGTGCTTTGTCCAGTACTACTATTAATCATTCTTAGCTTGGTTGCTTCGGATTTCCACTGTTGCTTTCGTACTATCGGAGGCTTACTCTGGCTCGGGGCTGATTGCAACTTCTTCTGCCGTTTTCTTGTGTGTGTATTCTCGACTGGGTGTTTACCTTCTGCTGTCCAGCCGAACAAAGTCTATATTGGTGGTCTACCCGAACATACTCAACAAGAGGACCTTCAAAGTTGTTTCGGCAAAATCGGTAATATCGTGAACATTGAATTAAAGTGGGCGACTTGCTACTCCATTTTAAGCCCTATTAATCGCTCATCTATAGAGTCGGATATGGCTTCGTTGTATGACTTATGCTTTCTGAACCAACCTTTGTCTCACGTTCGTCTAGGAATTTGATACACGGGAGGCGGCCGAGGAGAGTGTGGCCAAGTATCATGAAGGTTATTTCATGGGGAACAAGATCCGTGTTGAATTGTCCAGAGGCGGTGGTCGCACCGCCAAATACGCTGGAGACCCTGGTGCTTGTTTCAAGTGCGGACAAATGGGTCACTGGGCAAGGTTTGTGGTTCTTCTTTGAGGTCCTCGGGTATAAAGTTATATTTTTCCGTAGAGAGTGCCCCAACCACACTGGCCTGTAAGTTTTTGTTGTGCTTCATCTTTCTACGTCCTCACTCCGGTCTCAAAAAGAATAACTCCCAGACGCCCGTACGAGTTTCCATTATTTGATAGCGCTCATTCCGACTACCCTATTCCATTTTACAGAAATATGCCACAGCGGGAAGACATGGCAATGGGGCGTCCTCGGGACTCCCGTTATGACTATCCCCCGCCACGCGACTACCGTCGACCACCTTCTCCCAGGGACTACCGGGACTATCCCGCACCGCCTCCCGGTGTTCGGGGACGAGAGTATGATGACTATAGGCGTGGGCCTCCGATGCCGGACCGCGAGAGGTACCCACCACCCCCTGCAGATTACAGAGGTCGCTATCCTCCCCCTCCTGATGCCAACTATCGAGGCTATGGTGGCCCTCCTCTGCCTCCCCCACCACCTCCTTACTATGATCGCTACGAAAGAAGACCTGGTGGTGAGAGATTCCCGCCTGGATACATGCCTCCTGGAAGTGGCCGGCCGAGGACCCCGCCGAGGTACAGGGAAGATTTCGAGAGAATGCCTCCCAATAGGTGAGTGTTGTGCCCTTGAATAATTCTGTTATTTAAGGGGGTGTTGCACAGGGAGTTTGACTATCGGGGTCGTCCCCCAAGTCCACCTCCACCAGCTCGGTATGATGAGTATCGTGGAGTTCCTCTAGACCAACCTGCACCAGGAAGATATAAGTGAGATCCTATCCAATGTTGAGTTTTCTTCAACTAAGATCTGGTTAGGCGTCGCTCGGAAAGCCCTCCACGCTCTTATGATCATCCTTATCCTGTTGGAACAGCTTATGGCAATAATTATCCTAATACTGCGCCTGGTGGGCCTCACCCTTCTGGTGCTCCTCCACGTTCCGGTCCTCCTCAGCGAGATTACATCCCTCCCCGTAACGGACTGGAACCTAATCCTGGTTACAGAAGACACTAGGGAGAAAAATTCTGTGGCTCTTGCCGTGAGTATCTATAATCTGGCTCCTGACGCCAGTATGCTACATGTGTTGTCGCCGCCCCTCGTCCAGTTGTGTAGTACTTTGGTTTTAGTTTTGAATCATCTATCTATCTTGTCTTCCCACATTACAGTTGCACAAACAAACAAACATCCAATTTAGATCTCGTCCCGTCCGTGTAAGTACTTAGGGGCCATCACTTCGGCGCGATGACTTAGACCTTGCTATTTTTTCCTTCATTTTATAACTAACTGTTCTTTCCATCTTCGTTCTAAAGCTCTCGCGAATTTTTTTCGTCAACGCTGCTTGAACAATACATTGTCACGCTCGTGTATTGGACGCTCTTTGTTTCCATCATATGTTCATTCATTTACAGCTCTATAACTCCTCTCCCGTATCAAAGTCCAATCCCATTCGAAGGGGACATTGCGGTAGTGATGTAATAGAGCAAGGGTCTCGTTTTTTCACTCAAATTTTATTTGCACTAGGCCTAGCGATGACTCAAACATTGCTCTGGTATGCGCTTACGAACAAATCCGTCGACATCCTCAGGCTTGCATACTTAGTGCCGACTGATGTGGTAATAGAAATGGTTTGTTTGGGAGAATTTGCATATATTAGGACGGCAAGGGGAAAGCCAATAAAATTTGAAAAACGGCCAAGGTGATGCAGCACACAAGCCCCCGTCGGAGGGATGATCTGAGAACTCGTCATTCCCCCTTTCCCTGTGCCATTGCGTACAGTAGATCCTTATCTCCGGATTCATCGACAAGAGCTTTCAGTTTCCCGTCTGGAATTTTGAGCAACTCTTTGGGACTATTGAATTCAACCTTAGATTGAATTAGTGAGGACAGTATTCGTTCGAAGTTGAGAGTGTCACGTACAATTCGCCCGGCGTCGAGCACAAGCTGTGAATGGGTATCAATCGAATATCAGTATGATAGAGAGAGCTTCGGTAGACTGACAATTTTATCGGCATCCATGATCGTCTGTAGTCGGTGGGCGATAGTAATAAGTGTCACATCACCACGTAGTTCTTTCCGGAGGGAAGTTTGGATGATCGAATCAGTCATATAGTCTGAAAAATGTGAGCAATGGCATGCAGAGGTAGACCAAAGAAATTGTACCAATTGCGGAAGTCGCTGGATTCAAGACAATGTATGAGATTGGGCGGAGATACCGAAGGCTATACTCTCTCTCACCTTCATCCAGGATAAGTAGCTTGCTACCACGCACGATGGCTCTTGCCAGAGCAAGAATCTGACGTTGGCCTACTGAGAGGTTACCACCACCACTGGCGATGGCACTATCTAGAGTGAGCCGTCCTTCATCCATTTCGATTTCACTTTGTAGAGAGAATAGTCCAGCAGCACGGAGAGCGTCATTCAAGATAGCATCGTCATATTGATCAAAGGGATCTAGATTTTGCCTAAGAGTGCCGCTCAGTAGCTCAGGCTGCACATAAAATCAGGTGGAGTAAGGAGGGAAGCCAAGAATCCACTGACGATCTGCGGAATAATGGTAATGTTGGACCTTAGGATATCCAAATTGATGTCCTTTGTATTTATGCCATCATAAATAATGTTGCCTTCGTTGTAGATGCAACGTAAAAGTGAAAGGGTCAAGGAGCTCTGCAGAACATCAATGAATGGGGTGAAATCACAAGACATCAACCACTAACTTTGCCCGAACCTGTTCTTCCGACTTGAAATTGAGTGATATTAACTCGAAGTTATAAAACAAAAGAAACGGGAAATTCACCGACACCAACACGCTCTCCTGATTTGATATAGAACGAGAGTTCGTGAAGCACTGCGGGTCCGTCTATGGAATATCTGGCTGACAGGTTTTCAACCCGAATTTCTCCGCTAGACGGCCAATATGCAGGGGGTACACCTTGTCTCGTGGGTTTCAGTTCTTGCTCAATGTCAACATAACCTTGTATACGTTCCAAGCTGTTTTCTGTGTTAGAATGCGAAATTTGGAGAGCTTGTATATGTACGTACCTGTTACCTGTGATTGCCGACATGCATATTAAAAGTAAGTTTTACACTTCTCATGATTTACCTTGAACTTCGAAATCATTCAATACTCTAACCCACCAGAGGATCATGCCACTGAAACCAACTGACGTAAGTAGCACTATGAGCCGAAGGCCCGGTAACAGTTTGGTTGTGCTGACCTGCCATATTTATAGAGAAACCTGTGTTTGAAGCTTTTTGATCCTGGAAATACACTAAATATGCTGCTAGAGAGGCAGCAAACAGGCCACCGATGGCGTCAATCCGGACGCAGATCCAACGATTCAGGTTGTAGAATGTCCGAGCAGCTCGGGTGTACCGATTGATACGATGAAGAGATTCCTCCTGGAATGCTTTCTGGGCACCGTAAGCACGTATGGATGCTATAGAAACATTAATACTTGGTCATTGGTACAGGCCGTAGCTTACTGAGACCAGCAATTGCAGCACCGAAACTTTTTGCAACGAATGAGTGACTCAAGCTCATGACTATTCTTAATCACCTACTGGCCAAGGACAGGCGCTTTTGCGTTTGACATCTCACGCTTGACCGAAAGCTGGGCTGCAATGTAGATTTGTCCAGTCCAACCACCCAATATCGCAACGGCAACCCCAGGGAGTAAAAAGGCGGGAGTGAACAAAACGACAGCGCCAAACTTGATGAGCATCGTGATCGTCATCTCAGCGAGCCACCAAAGTCCATTTGAGATCTGACCATCCACTTAAAATACTTGAGTGAGATGAATTTAATATCTAAATATTAATCATACCTGCTCTTATATCCTGAGTGCATCTTGCGATGACGCGAGACGTAGGTGTTACATCAAGCCATCTGAGAACAAGTGAGAGTCAAAATCAATAAATTGAATGCAGAGAAGCCCTACCTCAAGGTTGTGCCCAAAACAGATGACAAAAGCTGTGCATGGATGCTCCTTGAAGCCCGGATTACCCCATGAATATACACCAAGTAGGAAGAGCAATATAGAATAACGGCAAGAATGAGGAGTAGAGCTGTGCAATCGTGAGATTTGGCGGAAAAATATCTGGAACAAGAGAAACGTACCGTACACGCCTAAATAACTATTAAAATGTATTAGCTATGAATGAGCATATAACAGAACGATGCTTACGAGAAAACAGGGACTTGTGATGGGAGAGGATTATTATCATACTGAGAGGCCCAATAGCCTAGGTACCAAGTTTGAATTGCGTTTGAGAGGTCGCATAAGACAAGGCCAATTGTAACAATCACAAAGAAAAGAATAGGGTTGTTGCCACCCAAGCCAGAAAAATATAGTTTCACTTTCATTGTCGTGAGCCTTGGGACAAGACTTACAATAAGGACTTACACGCAGCCCAACTTATATGTCCCAACTCTATCTCCTCAGTGACGATCAATTTTCCATCCGACTTGGTCTCTTCCACAAGCGGGGCCGAATCAACTTCGCTCTCGACCCTGGCAATCATGTTCTCCTCTTCCGTCAACTCTTCAGCAAGAGAAGAATCGTTACAGAGAGCTTCAGAGATGGAACCTTGCGTATGGATTGTGCCATCAATGGCCAACGAAACTACGTAGCCTGCGATAGGGCGAGTCATAGCAACGTTGTGGGTCTGGAAGTGTCAGTATGAAGAGTACGAAGAGGAAGTAAGGACATACCACAAGAAGAACCGTCCTGCCCTCGATGAGATCACCAGCAAAACACTTTTCAACAATCCATTTAGCGGTATGAACGCTGACCACGAGATATTATTCAGGGAAATCCTCAGATATACTGTCCAACTCACTCCAGGGCAGCCAGAACATCATCCAAGAGGAGGATTTTGGCTTGTGAATATACAGCTCGAGCGAGTGTGATGCGAGCTTTTTGTCCACCACTCAGTGTCAAGCCTTTCTCACCCACCTCAGTCTCATCACCCGCATCAAACAATGTAAGGTCGCGTTCAAGTGAACACTGATACAGTACTTTCTTGTAACGCTCCTCATCGAACGGTGCACCAAAGAGAATGTTTTGCTACTCTCGCGTCAATATCCAGACAATGCACGGTGAAGTGCTGGCGACAGACCTTAATAGTTTCATTCTGAACCCACGACTCTTGTGCTGCATACGCTACTCCCTTGTCTCGAGGAAGATTGAACCAAGAGTGAGGATGTGAGGGCGTGAAGTGCATTTCACCTACGCAAAAGGTTAGCTTGTCACATTACTCAGAGTTGGGACGTCGGCATGCCAAGAAGAGCCATAAGAAGGGATGTTTTTCCCGATCCAGTAGGGCCGATAATGAGGTTGATCTGCCCCTGCTGGAACATTAACTTATCTTCAATCCGGAGAGAGAATTTCCGTTTTGAGGGCGTCAAGCTACCCTCCAAATCGTTTGACCACACGAAAGTAGCATCACGAAAGCCAATCTCATCACCGAACCGGTCTTCCTGCTGGAGTAGGTCTATAGTGTCCTTCTCAGAGAACGCATCCAGGAGTTCGGTCTGTTGATGATCTAAGCTTGCGTCGTGAAAGAGGTACAAATTACGCACGTTCTTAAGAAATTCGTCGACCCGATTGAGAGACACTTTTCCAGTAACGACCTGTGTAATTGAATAAAACACCATATGAAGCTGGTCACGCAACATATCGAAGACCGCCATAGAACTGAAGACTTTTGAAGCGTTGAGTTGTTGCTTCATGATGATTGTCTGCAAAGGCATTAACTGGTAGTTCAGAAGCATAAACGTTATCACTGACGCTAAGAAGATCCTTTGGTAAGTAGCTGTCAAGGATTGAGGTTTGTGAACTTACTAGGTCGAATAGGTCACAATCATTGTGGCAATAGGAATAAGGAAACTTCATGGTGGGTTGGTTGGTTCATGAAAATCTGGCAGGGAAGAATCCACGTACTTCAAGTTGCCATTGATCATATCAAGAATTTGACGTTTCCATATCCAAATTAACTCTTTCTCTCGTTTCTCAGCAATCTTTTCCTCCATCTTCCTTTCCCAACCAAATAACTTGATCATACGCAATACATTCATCGCTTTTAAGCCGGTCTTAGCTCATCGATGCATCCTGAGACTGGCGTACATACTTTCGGTGACAGTTTGCACACGAGCGTCGGTTGCTTTCAATCTGACAACCTGTACATCCTGAATCCGCTTCGCGACGTAACCCGGAATTGGAAATAGCATTATGATAGACACTAGGCCGACAAATGCGCTAAAAAGCTCATCGTTAGCATTGACACGAAGAAAGCATGCTTCTAACCTTACCTCCATCCTAGCACAAGGTAAAGGAAGATGATGCATAAAATGATTTGGAGTGGTATATAGATCAAGACCAGCAAGAAGTCGCGAGATTCCGTGATATTATTCATGTCTGTGGTGACGAGGTTGTTAATCTTTCCAACAAGATTTTCCGCACTGGAGCTTCCTTCAGGTTTTGACTCTTCAGCTGGTTTGGTATACTTTTCTTTTCCCTTCTTTGAGCTATTAGAATTGATGCTAGAAGAACTCGCGCGCAGTGTGTCATCCCGTAAATCCAGGGTGTCCACTTCGGTTGAGGTATTCAGTTCACTCGAGTGGCTAGCCACGCCGCCATCGTCATCAGGTGAATAAGCGCTCGCAATAGAATCTGTGTCTGATGCTACCGGGGTCGAAAATCCGGGAGTAGCGCTACGCGAGCCTGCCTCGGCCTCAGCCTTGACGCGAATGCGAAGTGAATGCTCAAAGATTAATTGTGTGATGATCCCCTCTGCGCGCACAAGGGTCCTTGTCTGTCAAAGTACAATCAGAGCCTATCAAGGTAATCACGCGACAATATGGCTCACAGCAATGAAGATATACCATTGCCAAGCCAGTGAACCCAGGGCAGGGCCGAGGAAGAGCCAGATGATCCAAAACCATGGTCGAATTGTGGCGTTCTCTCCCCGTGTTTCTATATATCTACAGGAAATTGAGTCCTGTGCCAAGCTAGGACTATGATATGAGGACATAAGGCCGCACCCAAGCAACTCTTTGATCCCGAGAGGGGAAACAAAACTTGCAGCTGCCGCTATAAACAGCATCACTGCAAGGATCATGTACTCTCGGCGAAAGGTTCGTAGGAGCCCCCAGAGCAAGGATTGTCTTTTACCTCCGGCGAAAGAATCGATATACTGCCCTGGATTAACGAGTGTATCAAGGCATTCAGACAGATTCAAAACTCACAGGAAAGCTATGAGCTTTCAAATTTTTGGCATAATCATAATCAGACAATGGTGGGAGCTGGTCGTGCGACAAATGGGGGACTCTGTACGCTAAAAAGACGATAGGGTCCAGAAACGAATAAACAATCAGCGAAAGTAATGATGCAGTCTGTTCTGGATTAGGAACTTCCATAGGATCCTTAAGTAATGTCAGATGGGCTCAAGAATTATAATGAGAAGACCTACGTTCAGATCCACAGGGATATATTGACGAGGAACAAGGAGAGGAATCACAACGCTTGTCAAAGTCAGAAAAGAGAGCTTTGTCCATAGGAGGGAGCCTTCCGACAGATCAAGAGGAAGTTGAGTGTATGTTACAAGTGGGAAAATGTCGCGATAGCAAAAGACTCCAAATGTTGAAAGTAACAGGATATTGATGTGGACCACTGCGACACCGCTCCATCTCGAAGAGCCAAATACCGCAACGGTAGCTAAAAAAGACGCATAAAGCTATATAGAAGGACAGATTTCTGAACAGAAGGATATGAAGAAAAGATGAGGTTCACTTACATATGATGCGGACATGGCGAGATCGAGAATTCCTTCACAGTCCAGTGCGTTCCATAACCCAGGTTTGTGAATGGTACTATAGATTGAGAGGCCAGTGAGGACTAAGCACCCTACTAATCTTGCGACCTGGTATAGGAAAATGACATTTCCACCCAAGCTATCGATATGAGCACGCCACTTGGGGCGGGGCTTTGGATCCGTTTCTTCAACAATTAGTGACCCAGAAAGAAGACGAGTCCTTGCTCTTATGTAGACGCGCGAATTTATGAAGAAATGGATGACAAAGATGCCCGTCGATAATACGGTCACCAGACTGGGAATAACAAGTGTATTGAACAAGAGGCTGTTGGAAGGAGCTATGAAAAATGCGTAAAATGTCGAGAAAATCAGACCAACTCTGCATTGTCCTGTATAACTGTGTCTGCCAAAGGAATTTGCTCGTGCATCACCGATTGATAAGTCCCCGTACTCAACGAGGGAGGGTACATCACGACGCGTATGGATGCAAAACGTCGAAAGCCTAGAACTAGAGCGAGGAGACTTGTAAGGAGTAGACAGAAGGATGATAAATGATCTTCGGCAGATAATTCAACAGGAGCTTCCGATGGGTTAGTTCGTCGACCGAAACATTTACCAGGAGTCAGATAACCGCACACGTGGATACGAATACATACTATCAATAGACGACCATCACATGCATCGCTTCTTTGTCGGCAATAGGTTATGATAGAAATGTTTTAGGGCACTCGTTCATGGCGTTCATGCGTCGACACGGACCTGGTTCCGACTTGAATGGTGGACGAGAAACGTAGCCGTGAATCGTGATCAATAAACAAGTAAAGTTAGATTCATTAGCCTACAGTACTAATTTTTCACAAACGAGCCGCTCGAAGTCAACTGTCGCGTCGTGAGCAGTAACTTTGACTTGAAGCACTCGCTGATCGATGATCAATGACTTGTCACTTCGTCAGGAGAGTCGCTTCTGACTCGAGGTCTCTGCACGCAGTGATGAGAAGGGATCACGTGTGCTGGTGGTCGGGGTCCTTGAAGTTGTGGGTTTCTGCACAAGTTGGTTATATAGACAAGACACGGCTCGTACCTCTGTAAGACCACCCCATGGAGTCTGCCACGCCGTCAAGGCCATCGATATCGGACCCGCCGACTACGCCACAAGGCCCCATATCCCTATTTGATGCTCACCTCCGTATTCTGTCCGACTCTTACCTCAGCTTCTTCCAAGAACGGTCAGTGATTGGTGTCCATTATGTCCAAGTCGCGTACTTAACGTTTAACGTCGGTACTCTTCCCATCAGGAGGCGAATTGAAGAGTCGTAGTAAGTTCTCAGGCTTGGTTCATTCGACTCGATCCAACTGATTACTCCACAGCGTGGAATCGCTCATCAAGTTGCATCACAAGATCAAGTCTTTCGACACATACCTGGATGATCGAGGAGAGCTTAGTTCTACTAGAACTGTCTGGAATGAGGTCAGAGACAATTTGGAACGGGGTACGTCGAATCTTCCTCTGGGGTTCTCGATCTGTCGACATCCTATTCCAGAGGCGCAGGCAAGAGAAGCGTTTTGTGACGCTCTTACTATGGACGTAATTACTCCATTGACGACTTTGAAGGCAAGGGGTCACATAGATTTCTAGTCTTACTCGATGCAATTCTTTCTTCAGGAAACTCAGGAGCGTACGCGGAAACGAATCAAGGAGGACTTGAAGAACTCAAGCTCGGCGTATAATGAGTATGCAGAAAACGTGCTGCCGAAATTGAAGTCAAAGTATGGGAAGAAGTTTGCGGAGATGGAGGTGGGTGGAATTGCCTGTCCAAACCTACGTTGTCTTACCCCTCTGAAGGAGCAAAAGCGAGCAGCAACCACTATTACCCCAAATGCGCCACTTCCCTCTCCTTCGCTTGGTGGAGAGCAATACCATCACTTGAGCAACTCCAAGTCAAATCCATCAATTCCTTCGAGACCCACAGTGACTGGGCCTCAGCCATTACGCGCACTTGATCGTCGGCCATCTGGGAGCGGCCCTCCCGCACGAAATCGCTCACCATCTTCTTCGATTGCATTCTCAGATCTTGCACACCAAGGTTCATAACACCTGTCTGTTTTCGGGCCTCTGACATATCAGATATCTAGGAAAGAAACAATTCAATCAACTTATCGGGTTTCTTGACAAGGGGGCTGTGAAAGAGACTTTGGGTGGTGGTAGAGAGAATCAAGCTCTTCGAACGGTGCGGACTAAAAGAGAAGCCGATGAAGCAGGTGCGTCCATTCGCCAGAGTAGCAGCCCACAAGTAGTCAATGTCAATCATAGATCGCGAATATCGCAAAGGTGTGCACTGGTTAGAAACTTTGCGTCTCCGGCGGACTAGGACCCTTGAAAGTGGTTACACTGTATGTTCCGACAACATTCCGCGAGTTCACCACTTTTTGACACTCATAATAGAGTTTGGAAATGTTTGTCGAAGAATTATCGGCGACAATGAAGAAAACGCTTGAGAGATACACTGATAATATGACGTGCGTAATTCTCTTATTGAACTCTTTCAATGACCTCGTACTCGTCAAAAGCGCGACTTTCACGACTCAGACACAACTCGCTACCCATGCCGGAATAGTAGTGAATAACATTTCTCCTGAGAGAGATGTGAACAATTTGAAAACTTATATACCCCGCTCTATGGCTTCTGCGATACCCGAGCGCATTCTATACCAGCACGGCCTTGTTGGTTTGTGCAACGATTTAATCTTTGGTTTCAGTCTGGTGGATTACGCAACCTCGAAGGGTTTGCAGGACGGGGAGATCCCAAAAATCATACGAATATGTATACAAGAGATTGATCGACGTGGTCTTGAATCGGAAGGTATCTATAGGGTAGGGATAATGGTCAAGTCTCCAATCCAGGATTTTTGATTTTTTTTGTCGCTGTCAGATCTCAGGTCGTCATGCTATCGTACAAACGGTAAGCTTTCTACTACTCTCAATGCGCCGTATGCAAAACATCTTCCCAGATGCAACATAACATTGAGAAAGATGAGGAGCATTTTGAGTTTTCACACAGGGATGATATATATGCTGTCTCGTCATTACTCAAGGTGCGCACACCTATCATCCTGGAGAGTCACATTTCAAATACTTCACATCGTAGCTCTATCTAAGAGAGCTTCCTGAGCCTGTCTTTAGATTTCCTCTCCAAGAAAGAATACAGCACACGGAAGATCGAGGTGCAATAGTTCTCGTCTCACATCTTGGGCCAATCACAACTGATCTTTCTCTAGCCGATCACGTTGCTAATAGCTTCATGCTTCTCCGCTCCAAGATGCGAAGGCTACCATCTGTCCACCAATCAACATTGAAAGCTCTTTTGGAGCATCTCTCTCGCGTTGCGGCTTTCAGTGAAAAGAATAAGATGGATCCTAAAAATCTTGCGATCGTGTTTGGCGGTGTGATTTTTGGTGAAGACGAGATGCCGAAGGGAGGCGACTTGTTGAGTGTGCAGACATGGAAGGTTTGTCAATCAAACAGCGTCCACTCATCCTGTTTTGAACGAAACGACTAGGATTCCGTTATGGAAGATTTGATTATTCATGCCCACATACTTTACTCAGAACCTCCGAGCCACTACTCGCCTCCTCTTCCGCCAACCCCTGCCGGAGAACCGGTGCCAGTATATACATATGGCTCCAAGACTACGAAGGTTGCAAGTGTCCCGCCTACTCCTAACAACACTATCACTTCTCATGCAACGTCGTCCCTCCAAGATTTTACTCCTCGGTTACCTGCCCGACCAACGAGTAGTATTCATCCATCTTTACGTGCTAATCCGCAAACACCAACTCGAGCGTTCCACGATAACCCACCTCCATTACCCTCACGTCCAGGGCAAAGCCTACAAGAGGAGACGCTTCCACCTTCTCCCACGGCGTCGACCATCTATGAAACAGATGCCTCACCAGATCGAGAGGCTCTCACTACGGCAGGACACAGCACTGAGCGGCCCATGTCACCCGCCGTCTGAGGCCTGAGGTGCCACCTAACTCATGACGATTACCTTCTACGTCATACATGACATGACTTCTTTGTTGTTGTTGTACTCTTACAAGTTGCATATCCCACCTCATGAGATACATTCCATAGATACATTCCATCTTGTAGAGGCCCAAGAGTCATTGGCATTCGTGTACATTATATGTATAATACACAAGGTGGATTGGACTGAAGTCCATTTCCCTGGTGCTAGAAAAGTTGCAGAAAAGATAGTTGAACTAAAATAAATGCGATATTTATGCATCTATGTAGAGCAGACAGGATGTTATGTAACAGATAGAGGAAAAAGAAGGAAACAGGTGAAATAGAGTGCCAAAAGTCTGAGCAAGCTCGTCCTCTCAGCGCACCTCTGCGCAGGCAAACACATCACCTGAGGTATTCCAATCATCAGCATCCTCTCATTCATCAAATTGATCCCAATAACTGGATATGGCTTCTTCGGAATCCATCATTTCCAAGTTAAAAGATGTATTGGGAGACATTTGAACATTTTCCTGAACCGCTGAACACTTCATATCATGGTGCCATTGAATGACACGGGGATGGGCCGAAATCCTGATTACCACAATAAGGATTACTGGATCAAAATTCGAAGTAGAGAGGACTTGCTTTGCTGGGTCGAAATTGACAATTTGGAGATGTTCCAATGTTGTAGCTCTTGAGACAGCGACATAAGCTAAATACCCAAGTTGTTGTTAATATGAATGACAAAAGAAATATGATGTCATTATTATACCTTGCCCCTTTTCAAACACTCGACCCAAATCAACTTTGACTCTTTCTAGAGTTTGACCTTGAGACTTGTGAATTGACATAGCCCAAGCCAAAATTAGAGGAACCTGCAGTCTGGACGCTTCTGTATTGCCCATGAATCCCATGGCTGTAAACTCCATTGGAGCACAGAGGAGTTGAGCACCAGTAAATTGTACTAATGGCCACTTATCCTGTCGACCGAAGGTGTGATTGTTCAAAGGTTGCATTTCTCTAGGCGGAAGAGGTAGCTCATCTGGATCTTTCTCCTCGCCCTTCCTAGTTAGTTCAGCAATTCTGATGCAGCGAGCAACAGCCTCATGAGTGGTCAAGAAATCGATGACTTTGCCAGCTGATCCATTGACAAGTACTCCTTGGACAAGGTTCTTGTTTGGGGTGTCAATGAGAACAAAAACTGCAAGCTATCAAAGACAGACTTTACCTGGATCAACATGACTCGTGCACCCACCTATGCACCATTTACTATCCAGACACCATCAAATGGTAAACAAGACTTACTTTCAATGTGATTTTCGGGACTGCCACCAAACGTTCAAGGAGTTTTTCAGCCATTTCCCTTGGGATTTTCTTTCCTGTGTAGTCATAACCAATCCTATCAACAGAGTTGTATTCAAATTGGGGTCCAGATAGGGCAGCTAGTCGACTGTTGTTACAACTCTCGACCTCCGTCCGCACTGAAAATCTGACATACAAATTTATGATCTGGCAGATCTTGCATGAATAAGTTTAGGAAAACATACATTTCACTCGGTTCAATTCCGTCATCATAAACCACAGGTCGTGATAAGCGTCTTAAGATCTCGATATGTTTTCGATTCAGTTTTCCACTACGCATGCAAGACAAGAGCTCAACAAAAGCTACGACATGAAATGAGTTGTGATAACAACGAAGAGTCAATGACTCACTGTTGTCTTTCTGTCGAAAGACGTGACTGAGGTGGACAACTTGTGGAATACATTTGCGCCATGTTATCGCATCAAAGGTACAAGTTGACGTCATGCGATATCCATGGCTCTGCTCGGACACAGGAGGTAATTGAAAGAAATCACCCGAGAGAACTAACTGGTGGATTCATCAGACAAGAATTTCCAAACCCTTAACGCAGCCTTCACCTGAAGCCCTCCGAAAGGTGTACTGTCCTCACGTACTACGCGAGCAATGTGCTCCTACATAGTATATAATATTGAGGAAACAGTCTAAGGCATAGTGACCGCCAGAAAGCACTTACCAACTTATCGAATAGTTGCGCGTCTAGCATACTCACTTAGGGTATTTCAGACTGTTTGGGTCTTCTGGTCAGCGTCAATGATACTCACCCTCGTCGATGATCAGTACCCGCGTTGTTCTCCATCGCTCTTTAAGACGAGAAGAGTTCATTATTGATTGAGCAAGGGCCTTCACTTTCCCCTTTCCCTGTCTGATTCCCGCAAAGGAATGTACTGTCGAGCCCCCAATATTGACACCAGCAATACCCGTAGTTGCAGTAACCGCCACTGCTTCGGGACCCCACAGGTATCTAAGTTCTTTGATAATCTCTCTGAGCAGGACGGATTTTCCAGTACCTAAAGGCTCAGAAACGTCATTCTAGTGTCTGTGTGAATTGTAAAGACTAACCAGCAGCACCAGTGAAGAAAAGACTCTTCCCGGATTTGGCGAGCTCTAGTACCCGTTTCTGTTCCTCAGAAAGTTCGACGGGAGGCGAGGGTGGTGGAAGTTTAGATTGAGCCTGGACCGGAGCCTCAGGAATATTTACATGGGATGGATGTCTAGATGTAGTTTGAAGAGAGCGCGATGGCTGCGATGGCGAAGTTTGGACACCAACGTCCACGAGTCGCCGATGGTCCTTCCAGAACCGAGAGGAATTTGGGTAGCTTCGGCGAGGCGATGAGTTGGGGCGAATAGGCGTAGTTGGAGGAGTGAGAAGCATCTAGGGGTCTCCGGCTAATTGTATGTATAGTAAAATGCATGTGGAAAACGACGCGAGATGTGACAAAAACAAACATGCTGCGATCCCTCATTTGAATGCCAAAATCAGCCAAGAAATACTACGCAGTTGCTGTTGGCAGAGACGGCCCGAATATCTACGACACATGGGATGAAGTACACATCGTCATCTGCGACCTGATCTACCACTGATGACTTAAGTTTGCAGTGTAAAGCACAGGTGCATTGATTTTTTCCAAACGTCGATGTTCCAGTGCCAGCAATGATGACGCTCACAATATGGTAGACCACCAGATATCCCGCAGTTTTCAAGAGCTTTTCTTCTAGACAACAGGCAGAGCAATGGCTTACGGGTGAGTTATGATTTGGCAAACGGGCGCCCTTAGACTTCTAACTAGGCTTGCCTACCAAATACATAGATATGCGTCACAGAAAACTTCCTGCGTCGTTGGTAGCTTCGACCCTTCCACATCAGCCTGCAGGTACTTCTCCCGTTCAATCTGGTCAATTGTCAGACCATGGCTCTTCCCTGGAGTCTGGATCTCGACATACCGTTCCCTTGGACCCAACGTTAACGTCTTCACTTCGAGCAAGTTCCTCGGTTCACTTGGAGTCTATAGAAGATGAACACCCACCTGTACCTCCACGACCAATGGTCACGCTATCTCCTGAACAACAGCATGTCCTCGACAGAGTAAAAGGGGGACACAACGTCTTTTTTACTGGCTCTGCTGGTGTGTTCCCCATAGTGAACATTGCACCAAAATTTTGATGTTAAACCAGGTACCGGGAAGTCTGTACTACTACGCGAGATCATAGACACCTTAAAAAGACACAAAAAGACAGTGGGTATCACGGCGTCCACAGGAATAGCGGCCGTCAATATCGGCGGAAGCACCCTCCATTCCTGGGCAGGCATAGGGCTCGGGGATCAGCCTGCAAAGCGATATATCGGCAAGTTCTTTGGCAACGAGCAATCCAGAAAAATTCTCGAACGTTGGCAAAATGTAGATACACTCATCATTGACGAAGGTACATACGCTTTAAATAATACAATACATAACTTACTTTGAATTTCAGTGTCAATGATAGACGGCTCTTTGTTTGACAAACTTGTAAGCCCTCCGTTGTGTTGTAGTACACTCGGTACCTTTGTTCACGCAACTGGCGAAAGGAATGTATCGCCAGAGAAATCCGACATAATGACCATCCCTTTGGTGGAATACAGGTTCGTGATAGAAGGGATTTTCCCTAACCCTCTTTCTAATGATCAACTAGCTTGTCCTCTCGGGCGATTTTTGTCAGCTTCCTCCAGTACCTGGTCGTGATAAGAAAGGACAACAGATACCGTCCGTGTTCGCGTTTGACGCCGACACATGGGAAGCTTGTGTAGGGCCACCTGTCATACTAGTACGCGTCTTTCGTCAGAAAGATCAAGGTACTCCACTGCTCATGCTCGTGCCGCTCATGTTACTCAAATAGCTAACAGACTTTATTGATATACTTAATGCCATGCGCTTTGGTCAGATAGACGATAAAGCAGCGCGGGCATTTGCTGCATTGTCCAGGAAAGTTGTGTACGCAGATGGAATTGAGCCAACAGAACTGTATGTACTTCTTTTCATTTTGTGTGCACATCTCAATTTGAGCCCCATCCAGCTTCTCAACCAGATATGAGGTTGACAACGCCAATATCTCTCGTCTTGGACAATTAAAAACAGAATCACACACTTACAATGCAAACGACATTCCTGGTACCGGTTCAAATGGTGAACGTATCACTGCGTTGCAAATGGTACGCCTCCTTGAACGTCTTGTCGTTCCTCGACAAATAAAATTGAAGGTTCGTGGAACGAATCACCAAGGCTTTGTATGATTCAGATATATCGATAGGTTGGTGCTCAAGTCATGTTAGTTAAGGTGAGCTCTTTTTACCCACATGAGATTTCTACTCAAGGCTTGCAAGAATCTGGTTCAAGGAGAATTGGTGAATGGTTCCGTCGGCCAAATAGTACGTTTCATAACAGTGGGAGACGCCGTTTCGGAGGGTGCCCATATACCGGGTGCTGATCGAGCGGGAGGCAAGCAGCAGCTTCCTCAAGGTGATTTTTGTTGGCCTGTTGTTCGCTTCATCGGTGGACGAGAGACCGTGATAATTCCCCAGGAATTTACGGTGAATAACGCGGAGGGTGGCATGGAAGCTCGCCGCGATCAAGTGAGCCATGCATCGTACTGGACGTCATATATACTGCCCATGGATCACAGGTTCCTTTGATCTTGTCGTGGGCTCTTAGTGTCCACAAATCGCAAGGGCAAACTCTGGAACGTGTGAAGGTGGACCTCAGGCGGACATTTGAGAAAGGTCAAGGTACGAGTTCGACGGAACATTATTCACAATCTTCAAACCAACAAGTTCTAGCGTATGTTGCTCTTTCTCGCGCGACTTGTATGGATCAACTTCAAGTCCTTAATTTTGACGTGTCAAAGTAAAGTCCCTTTCTCTTGGTTCTTGTGACTTGTTTGTTTAATCATTTAGGGTCATGGCCCACCCCCGAGTCATCAAGTGGCATTCTGGTGCACTGACGTCGAAGGTCCCTGATAATGAAGTGATAGAATTGTCTGACTCCGAGGATATTGCAGAAAACAAAAAATTGCACGCCACTGCCTCGTCAGAGGTAATTGACCTTACCGAATGGGACAATGAGGTTGACGAAGAGGTTGCAATGTCCTGGTATCATAAATTAGAATAAGCGTACTATCTGGAACCTTGATATAGATGTACATTGCACAGGATATAATGAAACGCATGTGTACTACATAAGGAACAATGCACCAGACGTAAATATCTTACATTCATAGGTTTCAAAAGCGTTGCACATAAACATGATGCCACAAGATCAAAGAACCTTAACACGATTCGCAGGGAATAGCCCTTGGCAGTCTCCACATTTGCCAGTCCACCTAGTAATCAAGATTAGATCTTTATTCACATTATGACGTTGGTGGATGCGCACCAATCGTCACTGCTGTCACTTCTTTTCAGAATAGTTATGACATCGCCTTTGGTGAAGGATAAATCGCCAGTCTAGAAACGAAGCCTATTATTTGGAGGAACATGTGTAAAGACAACCAACTAGTTTACCTCAACGGCCTTGAAATCATACAGAGCAATGGCACGGCCAATACCTTCATGCTGGTGACTCAGTCCTGGTCGCGGTAGATTAGGTGTGGCGCTAGTCTGAAACCGGTTAGTTTTCCCTGGGTTTGCAAGTGGGTCACAGTATGGAGCTGGTGCACTATAAGATGATGACTGTCGAGCTGGATTGTCATATGACATGTCAAGGGACGTAGGATTAGTTGATGAGTAAGAGATGGACTGGTTGATCTGCGGTCGTGTTGAATTGTTTGATTCAAACGGGGAATCAAAGGAAGACGAGTCCCAGTCAGTGACACGCCCATGTCGATGTTGGGAGCGAGAAACCTCTTCCAGTGATTCGAAATATGAACCAGAATCTTTCTGCTTTCCCCACACATCCGGAGGGAAAACCTCAGATGAACGCCGTTGATGGGAGGAACTCTTCTTCGAAAATGAGGACCTTTTTTCAGCACTAGGGCTTTCTGGGCCGCCGAATGCATAGCTTCCCTCCCCGTGCTCGTCATGAATCCATTGCCTACCTCCTGGCATACCCGTACAGCTTTCAAGGGTGTGAATCAAGTATGACGCCCATTCTGGAGGATCTACCACGCCTCCAAGTAGCATGCGTGCAGTAACCGGAGAATTATAGGCTTGGTGATTGGCGTCTTGGCGCTCGACTATGACAGAACCTTCGACTGAGATCCCTCCAAACAGACCTCGGGTCTTCGAATAGCTGTACCTGTGGTAATCCTATTAACGCACCGCCATTATTGGTTGGTAGGATTACCAATGTTCCTACATACATCGCAGCTACTTTGCCGCTAGTGTTGAGTGACCCGAGTGCTTCTCCGTTGCGACCTAGAGGTCCGAGGGCGATGCTCAGATTACCTCCGAGTGTGAGGGAGCCGGCTGCCATGAAAGTTTGCTGAAAGGCTTCTATCAGCGAGCTGGGATATAAAATGAAAAGGCTCTCCTTACTATAGCCTGCGAGATTGCTTACTCAGTACAATTAATAGTAATGCCAAACGATTTGATGATTGCTCACGGAACGAGAATTGAGTACAACAAGGAAATCCGTCATTTCAGCCCCCGCTTGGCCGCCGACACCAAGGCCAGCGGTACCTATCGCACTTGGAGCAGACCATCCTACAAATAATGATAAGAAGTCTGAGAGAAGTTTAGGATATTTCACTTTAGACTTACTCCCGTCGTCTAGCCGAGCAATCACGACTCCACTTCCAGCTCTGGCGGAAAAGAGAAATCCAGCTTTGAAGATGGTAAAAATTGCGAAACCTTTAGCGTTCCCTAGCACAGAGCGTGGAATGACTCCATCAAGGCCATTGTTACTGCCATCGACGAAAGACCTGACTTTAGGAACGAAATTGACGAAATTAGTTACCCTTCAGCCAGCGATCCCTACACCCAAAGGCACAAAAACTCACAGATCCTGGCAGCCTTAGAGCACTCCTTTGAGAGGGGTTGTGGTATGGGGCTGTTGAGCTTCATGGAAGTCACAATCTGAAACGACTGTGCGTAATTATAACACTGACTCTGCGCCGGCCCTGACAAACCCGCCAAAATTCGGTGACGCACTTTCTCAGATCGATCATTCATGTAAATTCTTATCTAATCGGAATTGCGTGATTCTGCGAGGTCCATGCCGATAGTTATACATACCAGCATCAGCAAATTTAGGAACATACGATAATACCTTATAAGTGTCACAATGCTCACAATGTGCCATAAGCCTTGTGAAATTTCGCCAGTGCTTATATTGAAATAATTTCTTGTCAATACATCACTTTTCGATGGAGATTGCCAATTGTTTTACCTTTCCGGTGAAGAATGACAATGTCCAAACCCTCCACAACGCCCAGTCAGCATTACGATGACGCCGACTTCGTTTAACAAGTACATATTGACTTCTTCTGATGGACCTCGGGAACTTCTGGCATTTCAAAATTTAACATAGCACAACTAAGTATCAAGCTTTCAAGAGGTAAGCCTGAGCTTTGCTACGAATCCAAAGCTTGAACTTTACATGTATCGTGAAGCCCAGCAATCATGATACCACGACGTCAACCTCGCTTGTTGCTGTCTGTATGTTTGATATGATTGCAACGGTCATTAGCAGTGGCTAGTGACTGCGCATGCCTGAATACAAGCATTGTTTGGATTTTTGAACGATCGAATCACCTGAGAACAATTTGCTGCATGGCCTAGGTATTGGCACTTCGTGGGGCATGTTTTTCAGACTGTGGAGAACTGCACGCACCTATGCTACTCTGCGAGGAATTTTGGTATGAATTCCACACAGGGTACATACTTAGGATCGGAGGAGTGATTACTGGTAATTATTTTGAAGCTTATGATATTATGCATGATGCACACAACTATTTTGAACGGTCCTCGATAGGGGAATTCAAAGTTGGTGAAGCTATTACATCAACACAACAATCGTAGGAATTGTGAAGGTTCTTAGGCCGTTATGATACTGTTCTAGATACCAAACGTGAAATGTACACCTATAGGACAAGGCCGCCAACCGCTACTCTCATCGAGTAGGCTCCAACCTGGAACTTCTTCAACTGTCATCCGGAAGTGTTCCCCAGACGTAGCAGGTTCTGATGAGACGTCCAAGTTGGACGCAAGAATGAGTTTTAAACGTCGATCCATCAGAGACATATCGTCTGAATCCCAATTCTATCGCATTGGCATGAGAATGGAACAAGGAGTGTGATAAGTGCCACTCACACTAGGTTTGACATCCGTCGCCAGGGATCTCAAAATTGTCAGGGCAGTTTCTAGGTTAGGAACGCCGCTACAGAGCGATGCAAGGAGAGCCATAGCACTTTCTGTAGTCCTGAAAATAACTTGAGAAAGACCATGTGTTGCACACGTGGATAGAGAACTTACGTTTTCCTCTGTCGATTTGGAACCGTCCAAACATGGCCCAGAGACTGCATCAACGCAAGAGCGATCTCTCTCCGCAAATCATAGCTCGTTGCCAGATCGCAACTGGACGCAGCCTCAATGACCCACTTTGCCCAACGAGCTATACACATGTCATATGAGGAGTCCCGCTGGACTTCTTCCTCAGAATTCTGGCTCTCAGGTAGAAGGGTGGACACGATCCGTCCGGCTAGAATGGGATAGAATTCGGAGTGAAGGCTTTGCAGATGTTGCAGTAGGGGGGTCCAAAGTTGGACGGAGAATTTGGGCGGAAGGAAACTATCCTGTGGAAATTCCCGTTTTCTGAAGTTGGTCAGGAACAACCAAAAAATGTTTAGTGACTCAGCTCACTTTTTGGAAAGAGGAACAAGCGAGCCCTTTACTAGTAAAGCGTCACAAAGTCTTTCTAATGCCCACCGCTCCTTAGGATCCACCTGACTCGAGCCCGACAATACTTCTGAGGTGATTGTGTCCCAGCCAATTTCTCTGGCTGCCACATTTCCTGCCACTTGAGTTTCAGCTATCCAGCGTTCGATATCTTTCAAGACAGAAAGGATGTCTGTCTTATATCGCGTTCTCAGAGATGCATCCCTTAATGTGGTCTTCGAGAGCCTTTTGTATCGCTTCAACGCCGGTTCTAATGAACGTAGATTTGTTCGATTCTCAGGAAGTATTGTGGGGTTAATTGTCGGGAGAAAATAGTTGTGAAGGAGCCAGGTCATAGACTTCGAGAAGGGACGTCACTACTTGCCACAAAGAATAATTGGAACAGCATACCTCCCGTGCCGCGTCACGAAGCAGGTCGAGGCTTGGAAGATCTTCGTGCGTCGCAGCATGACGTAGTTCCACTAGCCAAGGCGGTAGACCGAGTTGGTTGGCTATAGAAGCAATGGACCTTGCATAGGCTCCATGCTGTAGGGGGTCTACAAGCCCATTGACCAGGCGAATGATAGCTGCTGAGTAGCTTTGTCGGATTAAAAGCAGAGAAGTAGAAGAGGCTTGTGTATTGTCTTGAACAATGACCACTAAAATAGACAATGCAGATTCAAGGGCATGTGGTAGATATGTTATGACTTTCCACGCAGACAACTGACAAAAATAATCAATCGAGTGGTTTCTGGATGATGACGTGGTAGGACTTACTCTGTTGATAGCAAGAATCTTCGCACCAATATCGTTCTCATCGCTGTATATCCATGTGCATATTTGTTCCAGCTCAGGAAGTGAAGCCCATGGCACACGACGGGGAAGTCTCATGGATGGAATCAAGTTTGAAAAAATTAGATCTTATCTTATCTACCACGTGTATATCGACCCGATCATGATTAGTGTTGATTTTTGTGCAATCCGCTCAAAGCTCAGCACCTGACGGCTTCGCGTCGCGTTCCTTCATCCTTAGACACGTGTATACCCACTATACCACTTCATTCATGCCTGCTTTGGATGTTCACGGAAAAATTGCTGCATCACAGATCGCATTCTATACCCCCGTTGCTGCTTTCACGATTGCTTTGGTTTGGCGCTATGCCTTCAGGAGAGATGCAGGATGGCTCTTTCTCTTCATCTTCTCAACAGGCGAGCTATGTCTAATACTACCTTCTTATACTACTCACACCTGCAGACAGCTCGAATTTCCGAAGCCGCATTGATATTGGCCGGTGAACTGGTCCAACAGCCCAAAGTTGACCTTTTTATTGCTGCGTACATTCTACAAGCCGCAGCCTTGGCTCTGTTATTGCTCTCAACTATAGGCTTTCTCGGGATGGCGTATGTTTATCACACCCTCCTTGTTCTTGCAAAGTGTCATTGTGTTTTACAGAGGCCAGAGTACTTATAGCGAAAATTCCAGAGTATCTCTGATATTTCGGCTTACTGGACTCGTCACCTTGATAGGACTCGCGTTGTCTATTGCTGGCGGAATACTTGGGACCCATGTCAGTCCTGAAAAAGGAAATACCGGGTCCATACTACGCCGTGCTAGTACCGGCGTCTTCGCTGGTGTTTATGTGACCCTCTTCCTGGCCCATTTAGGTTGCTGGACCTATCATTTCCAGATGAGAAACTATCGACTCAGGGTATGCCATGGATCCTACTCCAAATGCGCTTGTGAGTTGATCGATTCATAGCTTCTTGGCGGTGCCACGGTTGCCCTTCCATTCCTCGGTATCCGTGTTGCCTATGCCATCCTTGCTGCATGGTCTGCTTCTGACCTTTTCGGCACATCCTTATCCTCAAATCCTAGTTTGGCCAAGTTTAATCCAATTCATGGCCAATGGATCACATACCTGATCATGTCCGTTGTGATGGAGTTCGTCGTGGCTGCTCTCTACCTGCTATTCAGCACGGTACTTTCACGGCGACATAGTAGATAAAACCACAAATCAATTTCTTACGACTTGGCGCGTGCCATCTCTAAAGAGGCTAAGACACTCATTTTGCATCGTTTTTGCGTTCGTGTACGACTTGAATGAATTTGGAGGTGTATGTAGTATACAATTTATTTACTGTGATAAGTATCAACCATTACGATATGATAGAAGCACACTTTAGGTGCCGAGTTTTGTGATTGTGTTCAGGCTGTTGAACAGCATCTGAAGTATCAGGTAGGGTTCACGAATGTGGCCTGAAATACAGGCGTACATGCACAACTGGTCGATTACCCATCAACAAGTGGAGCCACAGGGTTTGTCGACGTCAGCAGAGCCTACAAGAGAAGAAATGTGGGTTAAAGGATCGTGCCTCAAGCAATATATATAAACCAACCCATCGTAGAGAGATCCGTTAGAATGACAGTGTCCATGACGTCTAATCCGGTGTTTTCGTTCATTCGATGGCGAGTTTTTAAAAGATGACTCATGTTGAGGATAAGGTGGCAACCCTGTGAGAAGTCAGCAAGCACGAGCGGGCTGAATGAAATAAAACCAACCGCAAAGCCCGGAATTGCTATAAGCCAACTATCTAAGAGAATCAGTTCAAATTAGGATAGAAAGAGAGAGGATACGTACGACCATCCGACGGAGGACAAGGGGCCAGGAAGCCTAACCATAACGAGTATGTTGACGCAAAGGCAAGCTATAGAAGTTAGTTTGAGGTAAACACTTAGCAAGGCACTTACCGAATGGCAAGGCGAAGGCCCAGATCCCATCTTTGAGTAAACGAGTTACAATGTCCTCCTGGCGCCATCCATCTTGCACTGCACAATAAAATTTCATCATTGTGAGGAAGAACAGCGAAAAATCGAATAGAATCGGTGTTATACTGCCAAAAAAAATATTGCAATGAGAACAAGGAACTAGAAATAACTGCGGCACGTACAAAAATCCAGGACCAAGCTTTGGAAAGGATGTCACGACACAATGTACACCAAACGTCATCCGTGGTATGCCAAGAGAGAGAAGTGTAGTCATGATCACAATTTCTGCCAAGAATAGGAGTTGTATGACACGGTTGAGACATCGCTTGCCATGGAATAATGCTTGAACTAAAAAGCCATGTCACATTTAGATCATCTACAATGTGCTTGGGACAATTCTGTACATACCTCGTAAAACCAAAACGACCTGGACAGCCATCATCAAGAGCTGACTGGACAATCCCTGAAACCCTGTAATTATGCGACATTCATGAAGGCTGGGTATATGCCCTCCCACCAGTCGCAACGTTATACCGGTAGATATTCTGGGGTATATATCACTTATTATTGCTGGGTTTTAGTTAGGTGGAAAAGCTAACATACAATTGACTCGCCAGAGACAGGAATCTTATGGATAAGTAGAGAAACTTGAGGTTCGTCCATGGTTTTCTGAACAGGTTTCAAGACCCTGCCTGGTTCATGATTGCTAGATGTACTCACCCCCATATCTCATGGACCTTGCGTTCAATGGTGGTTAGTAAGATAGACGAGTTTGTTCCAGCTAAAAAAGAGAGAAACCTCGTCTTCTACGCTAGCAACAACGTCATGGACAGTAAATGTCAAAGCCCCAACTGGAAAATCGAAATTATTTAACCAGAAAGGGAGCTGAATGTCTCCAACTCACTGCTGCTGTAGTTGCATATTTGAAATCCGCGGATATCATCGAAAAGGTCCATCGCCTGATATGAGGCATTCATGCGTTGATATCCAAAATGGCAAAGAGGAGCTTGAGAGATTAATCTTGTCCTTCGTCACTTTGATTGTATGTATGTATACGATCCTGAGTAACACTGGTCGTCAGGATGCCACACTCCGAGGCAAGAGAAGGGGTGCCGATTGCTGCAATCTTAGTAACAGAGCCTGGACGAGTCACGGTTCCCCTTCAAATGCACACGCAAGAACACCAGAGCAAGGCTGAACAACGTGTCACTAGCCGCTACCTGTCACCAGAAGCGACTTGAGACGCAATAAAAAAGCAATTATAAACAAGAAAGATCATGATAAGTATCCATGTGGTCAGTTCTGCTTATCAAAAAATGAAAAATGCCCCTGAACAAGGTGGAGTTTGCGGATATCAAAACACTCTCGCGAGCTATCATCCTTGCAAGACAAGATTGGCTTCACTCTGTGGAAAAACAGTAGCGTTACATATATACTTGACTACAATAGTTAGAGCTGGAATACTTACACTGAACGTCCATGATGGCTACAGGGCGTTCGAGAAATTGATTCAGCATCCCGTGAAAACAATCCTATGAGCAATGATTGATGTTCGGTGATGATTGAATTTCTTGCATACTCAAACGTGGAATTAATCATAAGGTCGATAACAATACAGAACTGTACATGAACCGCGAGATATCTATGATATACTGGCTGTGTGCATCGTTGTGTTTGAGCAACATAGTCAAGCATCTTCCATTCCATTGCGTTGCAATGAATGACAGAACTGGCAGACGCTCCGGCTTAATTGTGCTCCTTGAGTTCCTCTGCCCGTGCCGAAACGCATACCCATATCAGAGAGACCGACAGAGTTACCCCAGTATGACACTGGGGTTGGTGACGGGAATGTATGAGAAAATTTGTAACAAAAATATCGCTTACCTTATATAGTTGGAACGATTACATAAGTAGAAAGCGGATGTCCGCGTTGCGTCATCGAAATGGTTATAATCCGGATTACATACATACTTTCGTGGATTTGAACGGATACAAATATGTTGTCTCGTCTTCGTTCCATTACCCGTCATCTCAGTGCATCAAGCATGTCGACCACAGTTCACAACACCAATACCGCGTGCTGCTCCATTCCTCCTGTACAATCTGATTACTTGCCTAAAGGTTCTTTCAAACCCCACGGAGGTTTTAACAAGGTCTATGTGACTGGCCCAGAGGACAGCGATACCAAGATTGTCTGCGTATATGATATTTTTGGGTACGATATACCGCTCGAGTCTCGTAGCTTACCCTAATCGAGCATTCTTATTGGATGTCCAGCTTCTTCCCGCAAACACAGCAAGGCGCTGACATCATTGCTTCAGCTCTCAAGGCGACTGTCTACATGCCAGACTTCTTCGAGCCTAATGGTCCCTATCCAATCGACAAGTTCCCACCAAAAACGGACCAAGATAAACGCGACTTGCAAGATTACTTTGGTGGGACCGCCAGCCCACCAGTTGCGATCAGAAAACTTATCGATTTCGGTACGGCTTTGAGAGCCAGCGGTGCGAAGAGCGTCGCCGCATATGGCTTCTGCTGGGGTATATATCGTTGTGTATTTTCTCATCGAATTGGTAACTCTGTTATGATCCAGGCGGCAAAGTGACCATATCTGTTGGAGCATCGTCTACACCCTTTGATGCCATAGCCATTGTCCATCCCGCGTAAGCTAGGTCTATTCTTCCTTTCAGCGCCTACCTGATTTTATCCAGTATGTTATCAGCTGGGGACGCTGAAAAGCTGGCCGTCCCTCTTGGCATCTACATTTCTAAAGATGAACCTGTTGATGAAGTACATCAATACACTTCGTTATTTAAGCGGTCTCATCTGACTTCTCTCTGTAAGTATGAAAAAGTACTTGATGTTATCAGCAAGAAACCATTTGCGCCAAAGAATGACAGTAAGCATTACACTAACATGTGAGCTCATTTATCTGTATCTAGAAGCTTTACTCATGATGCCGACAGGTTCCATGGTTGGGCAGCTGCCCGAGGTGATCTCAAAAACGCAGAAAATAAGAAAGAGTGGGTGTCGTAGTTTTCTTCTCGAAATGACCATCGATCCTATCTGATTGGTCTCCTAGGTTCGAGGATGTGTACAGCAAACTCGTAGATTTCTTCCGTAACGTGTTTGGAAAGGCATGAGACAGCATTAGCGACAACAAGGAAGAGACCACACGAGGAATAAAGCGTACAATTGTATTGAAAAGATCCGTTGTGGTAGGATGAATCATGATCCTTTGGAAATTGAATCCGAGAAAGTAATACTTAGCTAAATCGACGTAAGTGAACAAATTGACACGAATCAAGGCTTCGCATTTCAGTACTTATAACCACTAATATTCCATGAATTGGACTGTGTAGCATGATGACGACGATGCTGCGCGTAATAGTTTGGGACTTCCCACTGCCAAAATGGCCCTTAAAACGAGGGCAGTGGGTCACAATTGTGCCGTGAAACAGATGAAAGAAATTGACAGATAGGGTTATCCGAGGAGCTGTTTCTCGCTGTCACGTACAGGCCATTAAAGAGAAAACCAAGAGACCTTTCTGTGGTCCGCCTGTCAAGACTTGAGGTACGCTCTCGCAGCGTTGGCGCTCGGGTCGTAGATCCATGACGTCGCCTCCAACGAGGTTTTGACCGCTATACACCAACCTCGTTTCATATTTTCTCCAAGTACCTAAGATTTCCAGACAAGTGACAATTGCTGAGTAAGGCAAAATGGAGCCTCCTGGCAGGAATCTCGCTCAATCACAGACGTCCTGCAAGCAGTCGCGAGCCGCTTCCAGCCCTCGAGTCACGAGAGCTCCGATTAATAACAGCCGATACACCACGAGATAGTGCAAAATATATTGTATTAAGTCAAAGGAACAGTCCCTAGTGTCAAGGAAACAAGTTTCTAACGTCGTGAAGGAAGAGTTTGCTATTCTTGAGTTGTTAACGTTGCCTTGATTGTAGGAAAGACCGATGTACGCCCTTAACTGTGCGGAGGATACCTTTGGAACGTGGGATGTCCATATCTATTTTGAGTATGTCTGGATGTTGTAAGAAGACGTTCAAGGGTTCTATTTTCGAGGTCGCGAAATTTTTGATTCACCCCAAATGGCCGAAGGGCGGAAATGAAAGATTGTAGAGCACAGGAAATTCAGAATTCAGTATGTAGGGATTGGGCACAGCGACCAGTCCACAGCTTATCAATGGCTTGATTTTTCCAGTGTATGGAGGACGCAGAATTCGCAGTGACTTGCTCGATGGGGATTGTCAAGGCGTCAAGGTCAGCTAAAAAGATATCGCACCATGGAAGATTCTCATCGCTAGAACGACCGAAAATCAGGGAGCGAGCCAGTCGACAAGTGCTGGAAAAGCTGAATGTGACACTCACGAAAAATTGAAAATCTGCTCGACGATTTTGAACACAAGGGGGAAATCGACACGGGAAGCATAGACGACCTCATGGAGGGGTTCGCTCAAGGCGCGCTCAGTTGGACATAATTATTGATTCCGCCTGAATTTCCGTCTGGTTTGTTTGAGTTCCTTTCGATTTTGAATGGTTCGCGGTCGGTAACAGTGGACTCGAGCTGAATTAGCCTTTAGGCCTTTAGGGTCCGTTGGCGGTCGAAATCACATTGTATGTTAGTGTTTGGCAGAGTCACACCAGAATCCTCGCAATGGCATTCATTTTGATGGGGAGTTGATGGAGGTTGATGTTGATGGGCGCGTCAACAGCAGGTTTCAACTCGCCACCATGTGGTGTTACGCACTGCTTGTCCTTCTCCCAACAAGTCTGGCTTTTCAACTGCCATTCCATCTCCCATTCTTCACAAAGAACGAAACTCTCGCGAAGCCTGCGGAACATGTGGGCAATGACGTCCCTCGCATCGCAATCATAGGTGCTGGAGCGGGTGGAAGCTCGGCAGCCTTCTGGATATCCAAAGCCAAAGAGCGCTTCAATGTTTCCGTGGAAGTCGATGTATATGAGAAATCATCCTATATTGGTGGTCGTGCGTTGATCAGTTGATCTAACGTCTTTGATGTGGCTCAAACAGTCACAGGAAGCATTACTGTATATCCATATGACAATTCCAGTCTTCCTTCGCTTGAACTGGGCGCGTCCATTTTTGTTGCGGCGAACAAAAATCTCTGGAGAGCATCGGATGAATTCAATCTTACGCGCCAGGCATTCGGCGCGGGCGGTAGGACAGGAATTTGGGATGGGGAAGATCTACTCTTCACTGTAAGATGTTCAATGACTTTTAAGGGGCCAAGTGATTGATTTCTGGTACCTAGTTTGGTGATAGTTGGTGGGACACGATAAAGGCAATTGTACGATACGGAGTGCTTGCTCCAAAGCGAACGCAACAAATGTATTGTTTATGTCCGTTCCAACAGTCTTGTGTCTAATTTATATTCACAGTGTCAAGGCAGCAGTCGAGAGTTATCTCACCATCTACTCTTCAGAATCATCAAGATGGGATAGTATAGCTGATGTCTCCGCTGCTCTGGGCTATTCAAACATGACGCAAGATACAGCTGCCTCTTTTTTCGCCAAAGCTGGGGTATCCAAGCGTTTCGCTTTTGAACTCATTGAAGGGGCAACACGAGTGAATTACGGACAGGTTTGCAAAACTGGACATTTTTTGGGAGTTCAGTTCCTAATTTTCTTCTATATAAAAAGAACCTTGACGACATTCATGGCCTAGGAGGAATTCTTTCATTGGCTACGGACAATGCGAGAGGCATTGAAGGTGGCAATTTCCAGATTTTCGAACAATTCTTGAAACGTTCCGATGCCACAGTTCATCTGAACACCCAGGTAAGTCTGCAAGTTGTCTTCCTCTCATTACAAGGTTGATAGGAACGCAGGTGACCGACATCTCAATATCAGCCTCATCTTCCATGCAATGGACTATCAAGAGTAGCTTGGGTGCAAAGCATTATAAGGCTGTCATATTAGCTGCCCCGTTTCATTCAACTGGTATTACTGTTCCTCCCTCCCTCGCTGACTCGATTCCAGAACAACCCTATGTTCACCTTCACGTCACCCTTCTGACAACTTCATCATCAAAGCCTAATCCTGCTTATTTCAAACAATCAAGTACCTCAGCTCTGTCTGAGATGACGTTGACTACGTACGAGGGCGTGCGGAATGGCAAAAAGGAACCTGAGTTTAACTCACTTTCGTACCACGGTCTTGTGAGGGAAGGAGAATGGGCTGTCAAGATCTTCTCAAAAGAGAGGATTAGTGACGAATTCCTCGATAATGTATTTTCAGGTCAGGTTGGGTGGGTCTACAGAAAAGAGGTGAGCTCCTGACATTAATCATCAAAGTGTTTTTTCTTAGAGTCCTTATTTTTCTATCAGTGGGATGCGTACCCAAAACTTATACCCACTACTACTTTCCCTCCCGTCAAAGTGGAACCTGGCTTCTACTACGTTAACGCTTTCGAACCGTAAGTTCCAAGTCGGAAAATTGTGTCCATTGTTTCTATAACTCCATGTGCAGGCTTATATCCACGATGGAAACTGAGACAGTTGCAGCTCGAAATGTTGTCGATCTCTTGTTACATGAGGAATTTGGCGCTAGTATCTGTGGTTCCCATTTACCTGCCTCGAGTTCGCCCGAAAACGCTACTGCTATTACTAATCAAGATTTTGTACTTGGGTGGGACTGCTGATGTTACGAAACATCGGATATATATACTTGGAGAATGGTCCTATGTACCAGGATGTAAATTTATTATATTTCTAATTATCTACCTGACTCGGCTCTAACTGCTCTTCAGTAACATTATAAAAAAGAAAAACCTTGAGAAAAGATGCATGTAACAGTAGATGAAGGTATACAGTCATAAAACAAACAACGTTACGGTGATGGTGATGGTGATGGTGCTACAGTGTTCTCCGTCTTTTCAGACATAGTTTCAACATGATGAGGTGGCTCGGGCTGGTCTGGTGGCTGATGATCTTCTGTAGGGTGATTCGCGAAAGAAACTTCGCGATGCTCATGTCGATCCTCGCTTGCTGCATGAGGATAAAAGAAAGCCCCTTTGCCGTCAGTGGAATCGAAGGGCGCAGCGCCATCGGTGAAATCTCTCCGTATTTCGATATAATCACTCGCGAACTCCCCTATCTATTGTAACCAATTTAAGTGGAATGATGAAAGTAATGGGTTGAGCGGAAACAAACCTCGATTTCATCCATACCACGCTTTTCAGCTTCTTGAGTGTTCCGTAGGTGAAGGCCAGGAATAGAATCAACGGATTTCGCAAGAATAGCGGTCGCGATAAAAGAGTAACCGCAGGTGGCGCAGACGTAAGCAAACTGAATATAGAGTTGTTTCCAATGGTGATTGACCCAACCTCCAGGCGTGCTCAGGTTGACACCGTCAAGACTAATGACGGTTGGCGATGCGAAAAATGCGGTCAGAATTACGCCGACAATACCTCCTACAGCGTGTTCGGCAAAAAGATCGAGGGCATCATCAACCCTGACAAGGAATTTTACTAGAAGTAGTAGCTCAGCAGCAGAGTAGCAGAAAGTTTGGAATGAGACGTACTTTTTGTTGCAAAATTACAAACAGCGCCTGCCAAAGCACCTATGATTACTGAAGACCACGGATGGACAAAACCCGATGAAGGCGTCGCAGCAACCAAGCCCGCAATTGTCCCTGAACAAAAACCAACCATTGTCCATCGTCGCTCGATTCGAAAGTCCAACAAGCACCAAATAGCTCCACCAAAAGCAGCCGCGATCATTGTGTTCCAAATGGCGATAACAGCACGTAAGTTGGCACCGAACGCACTTCCACCATTGAAGCCTAGCCAGCCGAACCAGAGCAGAGATGCTGGAATGCTGTCAAGTTATCATTACAAAGAGACCAACGAAACACTCACTCCCAAGTCCGACGATGGAAACATTGTGGGGCCGGAAGTTCAGAAGTTCTTTTTCTGAGCGACGACCTAACACCCAGGAGTAAGCAAGCCCGCTGACACCGCTTCCTATTTCGACAGGACCTCCGCCTAATAAACAAAGTTAATCCATATGTCTGTGGTTATTGATCGGAATTTGATATCAGTTTACCTGCAAAATCGAGAACACCCCACTTAGTCGCCCACCCGTTGGTTCCCCATACCCAGTAGGCAAGTGGACAATAGACAATCGTTGTCCATAGAAAGATAAGTACCACGGCAGGGAGCACACGGCCCCGTTCGGCAATACCACCCATTAATATTGCAGCCGTCACACAAGCAAATTCCATTTGAAAAAAACTGTATACCAGCTCAGGGATGAGGGGAGTGCCGGGAGAAGGGTTTCCGAAAACATTGATGAGGCCGAAATGTGCGAGGTTGCCAATGTAACCATTGTTCGCGGTTGGAGAAAAAGCGAGGGAGTAACCCCAGAAGAACCACTGGAAGATAACTATAGCGTTGCTGGCAAAACAAGCCCAGACCAAAGAGACTATGTGATACAAGGGTCATATATTTGAAGGACCAGAAAGGGGGGGAGAAAACTTACGAGCACTTTTTCTGCGAGCCAAGCCAGAATATAGAAAGGCTAGTTGATCCTTGTCAGTTCCGCCCGAGAGAAGAGGTATGTTGTACTGACCTAGGCCTGGAATCATGAGGAAGACCATCCCCCCTGACAAAATGACAAACGCAATGTCACCACGATCAAATCTAGACATGTCCAAAGATTGAGAGGCCGACGAACTAAGTTCCTGAACACGACGCACGTTGTGTCATTCCCTGGATGAACCATTCAGTACATTGATTCGATGAGTGTGGCAAAAAGCATACGGCGGTAAAATGGCGATGCTCTGATAACGCCTCCGACATTAGAAATAGTAGAACCACCGCCTGACATCAATAGCAGGGATGTATACACCTGGAGATGTTAATTGACACGGAACACGAACAAAGATAATAGAATGAAGATAAAAAGACAGAGTATGGAAAGAATGATATCTGAAGGTTTTGAAGAAAGGGAGAGCGTTTGCCGAGATAAGAGTCTGACTCTCCGGCCATTGACGCCATTCAGTTTATGGACAATTTTCTGCACGTGACTCGTAAGTAAAGATAAGGAAATCCGGAGGATAAATCATTCAACCCACCCTGCAAGTCCGCCGTGATACATATTGGTTTTCTTCAAAACATCGTTCAACGACGCTTGCTTGCTCTGGCTTAGACCCTGCCAGAACTTCGAGGACTCTGCCAGAACGACGTCAAGGAAAACGTTAACAAGCATCACAACAAGCTCTGACACCTTGAAGTTGTTTCAACTCGACCATCCGAGTTATCCTCATATAAGTATGGCCAAAAGACTCTCGGTCTTGTGGAGCTTGCAATAATGGCATTTTCTGACTATGTATGCGTTGTCCTAGTGGTATCTGTCGGCCGAGCGCCAAATCGGCCGTGTGATCATGTTTCTAAACCAGGCATAATTGTCAACAATGCGTCCGAATGATGGAGGTTGTCAATTGCATGCAAGGTCAATATGCTGTAAAAAATACGCACGAGGTCCATTCTCCGTTTGAACTCTGTGTCGAGAATCCACGATCGAGATAAGGTGTTTCCCTCGGCTCATGACGCTCCCTGATAGCCCTCCGAGTCTTCTATTTACGCCTAGCCTATAACCAAGCCCATGGGTACTCGTCCACGCCAAGTGCCAGAATGTGACCATCTATTTGGGTGTCGTGGGAGTGCATGCTCCAATAGCCTGGAATGACGATCGTCTGAAGAATTATAAAAAGGCGACTCCTAATAATCCTACGTTTCCCAACGATTGGAGCTAATTCTTCACCATCAACGTGTTGGACCATACCATGCCTTCTGAGGTGGGCACCAGAAGACCTATGACTTTGTCACCACCAGTTTAAGGTCCTTTGCAGAATAACCACGATCTTCAAGGCATGCTGAACATCCAGATGCTAAGGCAGAAGGCAGCCCAAAGCCTCGAATTCGTGGGTTCTACTTCGTCTGTTTGGTTGTTCGCACCGGACCTTATGTTGGTTAAGAAGAAGTCAACGATCTCTGAGGATGCACCAAAGAAAGGCGCCAAGCAAGTTGGAGTAGGTGGCTTCAGCAGTAGATTATTTTCGACATTAAGTTTCCTTTAGTCGACCTCCGGATCCTCTGCAGCACGAACAATGCCAAAGTTTTCAAAGCAGGTGTCTCGGAAGAACGTACCTATGGAGTGTTACTATAGCTTTCAATAAACTATCTCCCACACCCACGGATGTATAAATATAGTATACGACTGTCGCCAATCTGCTCACATTTGCTTCTCAGATGTACATAAACCCCTGGAGCGTCATTCATCCATGATATCACGTGGCGCAAGACCTGCATAAGGTCCGTATACGGTAATTAGAAAATAGATTATGTAAAGCAGTTTGATTTTGCCGTAGATAAAACGGAATTGGAGGTTGTGATAATCTTAAAGTAGCAGTGCTTCGATGATATTATTGCACGACTGTAGACACCTGAACAGGTACCAACAGCGAAAATGAAATAAACCACATGTGCATCAATTGATCGAAGATGCAGAAATAGAATACAAAAAATTGGAAAAGAGGCGTGACGTGGCGTCAGAAAGGACTATGTAGGAGAATCTCGGACAGGGAGCAGAATGCGGAAGCGGAATGGATCGGTGCTCCGGATGCTTTGTATGTATGGAACTTAAGATTACGGCACATATCGATTTCCTCTCGCCGTTGATATAAACGTCATTTTGACCTGGAATTTTTGAAGCATTATGCTCCGAAAGACCGATGGTATGAACAGGATTGCAACATAGACGCCTTCCCTCCAGTTAACTGGTCGGTTCGGATCCGGTAGCCCGAACTGTTCTGAAATTCCTAATCGGGGTTTTCGCCGCCCATCGTGCGCACAATTTACCATAATAAGCAAAAGGTGTGTGGGAACCTGCACAACGCGAAAAGTCATACCTCAAATATAATGACTAGTACTTCAACGCCTAACTTTCCGTTGCTTTTGGTTCGGTCTTTCTGTCGCTGTTATGTCACTTTCCCCAATCATCTACCATTACTTCCGCCAGCCACTACCCTATGTGCAGACTTTGGCATTGCAAGAAAGAATACACCAAATTCAGTTATCACAACGAAAAACCAACCATAAAGATGTCCTTCTCCTTCTACAACATAGGCCTGTCTACACTGTTGGGCGTAGGCAGACAGAGGAATCTGTGCGCGACGAACGAATAAGGTTGACTAACATGGGCGCGGACTTTGTGATGGCAAAACGAGGGGGGGAATTGACTTACCATGGGCCGGGTCAGATCGTAGGCTATTCATTGATGGACCTTTCGCGATATTCCCCAATTATGGGTGTACGGGATTACGTCTGTCGCATGCAGAAAACTCTGGAACTGCATCTTAAAGAAGCTCATGGAATAACGCCGATACCGTCACAGCATACAGGTGTATTCCTAAATTCCAACACGAAAATAGGTAGCATTGGGGTGCAGGTGCGGCATAGGCTGACGTCGCATGGCTTCTCGTTAAATATAACGAGGGAGCCATTATTATGGTTTAATCAGGTCGTAGCCTGTGGGTTAGAAGGCGTAAACGCGGGGTCCATCGAGACAGCTCAATCTGAGTTTGGTCGCGTGGAGGACGAAGTACCAGGTCTTGTCAGCCGGTTCGGGCGTCTTTATGAAAGGAAGGTAATACCAATGGTACTGGACGATGAAGGGGAAATAGGGGAGGCTATTGCAGCATTAGAGGAAGGAGCGAGCCTCGCAGGGCCATGGTTGACAGCGCCGGACGTTTTTGATACTTAGTTTTCGTTAGAAGTACATATATAACTTTGACGCGTAATGATCGGGCATACTTATGCGTAGCTTAAGGCAATGCATCATAAGGTAGACGACACTCATACACATCTAATGTGACATGATGTGACATCAGGACTTAACTCGGCATATCCCAACGCC
>JAGGAX010008350.1:0-86616 GCA_017657335.1 Termitomyces titanicus | reverse complement strand
GAGTTCTACGATACATCTCTGGAACACGCGATTTGGCACTTGAATATAATTTCCATCACCCTTCCGATCCACCAGCACGATTAATTCTTCCAGCCGATTTTGGTGTCGTTGATGCAGATTGGGCTTCAGATACTGCAACAAGACGAAGTGTATCAGGTTACGCTTTCTTCATCTATTCCAGTTTGGTCTCTTGGTCCTCAACAAAGCAGAAAACAGTCGCTCTATCATCCACAAAAGCTGAATATATAGCGATGTCCCATGCGATTCGCAAAGCAATTTCAATTCAATTCCTGCTTACATCTCTCGACCTGCCTATTCCGCGACCTCTTCAAATTTTTTGTGACAATAAAAGCGCTCTCAACATTGCAAACTCTGATTCCATAACATCAAGATCAAAACATATAGATATTTGCTATCACTTTATACGTGATCAGCTACGTACTGGCTCTTTTTCTGCTTCTTGGATTTCTACTTCGGACATGATAGCTGATATTTTAACTAAAGCTTTGCCAAAAATTCTGCATTATAAATTCGTACCTCAACTTGGACTGGTATCTCGACCATAATTCTGTTTTCAACCGTTCTCTTTTCGTCGCTGATGGAGTTGTGTTGGCCCTAGTAGTTATTTGTTCATCTCCTTCTTGATCACGTGTTGTTATATAGTTACGTTCACGTTCATTGAAAACAACCTCAGTTGTTACCTCCATCTTGTGGACGACACTGAGGGTGTAAGTCATTGTCTTTAGTTATCTTTCTTTCTTACTCACGCATACCTCATAGTACTGTCATTTGTCGTCTATAGGTACGCGTTTATACACAGTTGTTACCTCCATCTTGTGGACGACACTGAAGGTTACTGTCATTTGTCGTCTATAGGCTCACAGTATCAGGCCGGCAATATTGAAACATTTCAATTAATTACCTAGTTCCTAAGTTCAAAAGCCAAACATCAAGTTGGTGCCTAGGTAAAAGCTTTAATAGCAGAGAATTCAATGAGCTCACTCTCACACACTTTACTGCAAAACTAAAAGAAAGCTAGTCTAGATGTGTTGTCTTTTGTAGGCTCACACACTTAGATCAGCATCAGTGTCTATTAGCATATCACCATCAGAATGTGAGAGTGAGTTACTGTCTCAATAATGGAATATGTAAAAGGTTTGGCCAGTATTAGAGGAAGGCACTTTAAGAATGTTTGAAGGAAGTTGAAGATAATATCTATTATATTAGCATATCACCATCAGAATGTGAGAGTGAGTTACTGTCTCAATAATGGAATATGTAAAAGGTTTGGCCAGTATTAGAGGAAGGCACTTTAAGAATGTTTGAAGGAAGTTGAAGATAATATCTATTATTTGACAGAGCTTATTCAGGAACAGCCAACTCAAAAAGTAGAACTTGTCACTTCATAGCTATGACATCACCAGATGTGCAAAAGTGCAAACTGTGATGTTATAGCAACAAGACACCTTGCTGTTGGCTCTGAAAATAGAAGTCCCTTGACACTTACAACATTGCTCCAAACATCTTGAACAGCTTCATAATAGAGTATTTTCAGCTCACTAACAAGCTGTCATTTGTTTCAAAATTAAAAACATTGCTACAATTCATAATTTGAGGTTTTGGTTCTTATATGAAATATGAAAATCGAAACCATCTATAATCAAAAATGTGACCTCAATACTTAGGACCTTGAATAATAATCTCTCAAAATAGAGGAGGGACACCTACATCATTTATGAGTTGAATGATTTAGTCCTTCACTAATTAGTTGCTGCTTTTCAATTACTCTCTTACTTTGCTTGATAGTACATAGACCTACCTGACCTGGCATTCAATATCAATATTAACAGACTATAACAGTTATAGGAGACCAATATATTAAACAATGAAGACTTCGCTGATTTTGGAGAACTATCTAAAGAATAAAGAAATAAAGAATGACTGACTTAAAAACATCAAAATCTGTGGACCAATAAGAAATTATAATATCACTGAAGAATATATAAAGTTTTTGGCCTTTATAAAATACACTTTTGTTTTGAGGCATCTGAACAATGTCGAGTTAATCAAAGATTGGAATACAATATGAACAAACTTAAATTTAGCCATCTTGCATGATTCATTCACACTCTTCACATGCAAACAGCTCATAAATTTCAGCAAAGCTAAAGCAAGAGGAACATTAGAATGAGTCAACATCAGAAAACCAGCTTAAATGAACCCAGAAGACTGACACAGAGCTTGGATGAACTCAGAGCTCATAGAGCAGATGTCAAAAATAAGTAAACAAAGACAGACAAATGACAGTTATTGAAGATGAAAAGTGCAGAAAAAAAGGTGCAACTGTAGGAGCAAGAAAATAACACGTCAGTGAATGAATTACATAGAAAGAGCAAATAAGAACAATTAAAAAAAAAAATCCAAAATTAAGTAAACAAAGGCATTGACAAAACAAATGACAGTTACTGAAGATGAAAAGTGCAGAAAAAAAAGTGCAACTGTGAGGGCAAGGAAACGACATGTTAGTGAAAAAACCACATGGAAAAAGCAAATAAGGACAATTAAAAAAAGATCTGAAATTAACTGAAGAAGACCTTGCTATGGCAAGGTGACTATATGAGCTTACCATGGCAAATTGAACTTGATGAATCACATCAGCAAAATAGAAGGTTGTATATTTGGTCAAATATGGCCTTAGAAGCTCATATTTGGCCAATAATCAGATATATGGCTTAGAATTCTGATTGTTTGGCTAAATATGAGCTTCCAGGACAAATAATCAACTAACCATTTTGCTGATGCAAGAGCTGTCACTTGGTGATCACAAGTTCAATTTTCTGTGGTGAGAGATGAAACTAAGTCATCAGTTGATGAAAGGAGTGATGTCTCACCTTGCAGAGTAGTGTAAAATAGTGAACAATAAACAAAAAATTGTTGCAAGCTGATATCAGGATACTGGTGGTGAGAGAGTGACAAAGCACTCACTTGTGCTGCATTGAGTTGGGGAGTGCAAGGAGCAGCATAAGTAAATGTGAAACTGTCAGCCCTACTGTCCTTGACACAGCATCTGCCAAACAATGGCACCATTCCAAGAATGGCTTCTAGTCATAGAACACCACATTTACATGCAACACTGCACTTGCATCACTGTACTTGCAACATTGTCACTGGAACACTGATCTTGACTGCACTTGCATGCAACACCACACTTATACCAGATAAGAAAGACTGTCCACCTCTTGATGTTGAATTTTTCTGACATTACTTACTGTTTTATAAACCCACACTCTGTACCAGATTGGTTAACAAGTGTTTTTAAAGACAATCAGCCTTCTTTCTCATCCCTTACTACATATTTATCTGAAATCTTTACTGTATGTAACCTTAATGAAAGAACATTTGTTACTTTAGTAGATTGATATAATATCAGTTCACTGAATTTTCATCCTTGCAAATATGTCATTTTTTTGCAAAACAACCCATTGTACAATATGTATTTTCATACAAATAAGGGTATCACATATGAAGCAGTTGTTGCAAAAACTTGTTGTAATCCCAACTAGTAGTAGTACAAACAGGTGTGACAGACACCTAGAGTAGACACGTATGTGTTAACCTCAGAACGTGTAATAAACGCAACTATATTTATGTACCTAGAATAGACACGTATGTGTTAACTAGGTATGGTAGGTTAGTTATATGTAAGTATGTAAGATTATAAAGTGTGTTGTACCCTCAGAACGTGTAGTAAACGCAACTGAGGGTACTCCGTATAATGTCCTGTGATATATACCTGTGTCGGACAAAGCAGAGATAGTGTTTGTGGCACCCTCTTGCCTCGTCACATCATCACATGCACCATGTTCCAACACTCCTCCTTACCATGAACCGAGTCATTATCTCCTCCTCGCATGGGATCATGGCTATATGATTCCCAGCATGTGGCGCAATCGTAGGAACAATGGTCGAAGTAGGGCTTTTATGAACACATTGGCGACGTTGTCCTTGGTATTGACGTACTTCACAATGATTTCTCCTATTTGAGCACGTTCGCGGATGAAGTGGTATTTAGTATCATAGTGTTTTACGTGAGTGTGTGCCATGGGATCTTTGGATAGGGTGATTGCAGCTTTGTTGTTGCAGAAGAGGGTGGTCGCCTTCAATGTAAAATCCCATCCTATTGCTTTGAGAAGCATCCTCAGCCAAATGCATTCCTGTACCAATTTGTATGCCCCCATGTACTCTGCTTTGCAGGATGATGTAGCTACTGTCTTCTGTTTCTGGACTGACCATGATATTGCCCCTGTTCCAAGTGACCACACGTACCCACTAGTACTCCTCCTGGTGTCTGGGCAGCTTGCCCAGTCGGCATCGGTAAACCCTCAAGGTGTAACCAACGATCCACCAAGGCAAAGTTTGAGGTCCCTCGTCCCTTTTAGATATCGGACCAGGCATATTCCCACGTTCCAGTGTGTCCTATCGTAATTGTCGAGGAACTGGGAGAGTTGTTGGACGGCATAAGCGATGTCAGGATGGGTGGCGATCGCGATGTATAGTAGGCAGCCGACCAGGGATCTGTATGGTAGTTTTGCAATGTCATCCTTCTGTTCCTGGGACTGGGTATCTTGCTTTGGGCGTTTCAACTTTAGGCCTGGTTCCATAGGGAGGGAAAGGAGGTGAGCTTCTCTCTGTCCGAATTGTGAGACAACGTGGTCAATGAACGCAGTCTGTGCCAGTGCTACCGTTTTCTTATCCTTGTCCCACTCGACAGATATGCCCAAAATATGGCGGGGAATACCAAGGTCGGAGATCATCCAGGCCTCGCGCATTTGGGATTTGAAACGGTCGTTTTCCTCTTTAGAGCTGGCAATGGAGAGGAAATTGTCAACATGTATGGCGGCAATTATCGTACTGGTCGGTATTTTCCTGTAGTATATACAAGATTTGCATGCCAGTCTTGTGAAGCCCCAGGCTATCATTCGCTTGTTGAGTGTTTGGTTCCAGATCCTCCTGGCCTGCTTCATTCCATAGAGTCTTTGCACCAGCTCGCACACTCAGCCTTCCTTGCTCTCCTCCTCAAATCCTTCAGGCTGTTTCATATACTGTACCTCGTCTTCTGGGAGAATTCTGTACAGGAATGCCGTCTTTACATCAATTTGTGTAGCATCTCATCCTTCCACAGTGGCAATATATAGGAGTATTCACCATGATTCCTTGCGCGCCGTCAGTGAGGTCGTCTTATTGTAATCCTTCCCATAGATTTGCTCATATCCTTTGAAAACAAGGCGCACCTTATATCTGACCGCTTTACCGTGCTCGTTCCTTTTAATTTTAAATACTGGTCTCCCTTTTCTCACTTTCTGCCCTTTTGGCATTGCCGATCCGGGTACGAGTCGATATACACCCATCTCTTTTAGTGACGCAATCTCTTCTTGGTATGCTTCCTCCTACTTCGCTGCATCAGGTCTATTCTGTGCTTCCTTCCACGTCTTTGGTTCCTCCTCCTTGCTCTCCATCGCCAGTGGTTCAAGGTCATCAATCTGAGAAAGGGCCGCCAGGATTTGGTCATGATCGAGATCGGGAGGATATGTGGGCGCTTGTTCATGATTGGGGGTTTGGTCAACACCTGTGAGCGCCTGTGTCTGATCAGTGGGCGCTTGTTTCTTGGTTTGTACCTGTGGCTGTGGGTTGTCTTTAGCCGCTGTTGGTGGTTGACCCACAGATACTTCTGTTTTATGTCTTTCAGCTCTCTGCTCCCTTACTCTTCTCTCGCTTTCCCTCACTTCTCCCATGGCCTTCTCCAGCCTCGTCTGCAGTCGTTCTCCATTGGGTACCGCTTTCTCTGTTGGCTGTCGTATGCAGTTTGATCTTTGTAGTGCTTGTGGAGGTTGAGCATTGTTGGGTCGATCTTCAATGATGGGCACTTCAGATGGTGCTGGGTTTTCATTGTTGAGGTCGGTGATATCGAAGCTCTTGAGGTCGTCGTCGTCTTTGCTTGGGGTCAGAGTAGCAGAGTTGTCGAGCTCTTCCAAGTTGGGGATGCGTTGTGCATTGTCAGTTTGTTAAGTGCTCAAGGTGAGGCATTCTTTGTGGTGCTCGATGAACTTTATGTGGTATGACTGATATACTCTTTTATTTACCCTATCCCAGCATCTGTAGGTCTTCGAATTTTGGCCATAACCTATCAAGATGCATTTGATCAATCGCGGCCGTACCTTTGGATTGTGGGTAGGGATGAGCACAAACGTGCGGCAGCCTATTTCATGCATGTAGGAGTACTTGGAGGCACGTTCAAACCATTTTTCGTGTGGTGTTTTCCCATCCAAGGCCTTTGTCGGTGTTTTTGCATGGAGATGAGTGGCCATCAGATAGAATTTGTCCTATAGGAATTCTGGACAGCTTGCATCAATCCTCATGAATCTTGCCTTACCCATGAGAGTTCTATGCATTCTTTCTACTCGTCCTATCTGTGCTGATGTGTACAGCGCACTGTGTTCTTCGGACACCCCACATGTCTCGACCCAGGCTTCCATCTCGTTGCTGCAGAGCTCACCATTGAAGCCTGTTCAGTACTTGCCCACCTTCAATCCTGTCTCATTCTCTCAAGCTTTCTCCCAAGCCTGGAGCATAGGGAATGCCTCCTTCTTATTCTTTAGGGGAATAGACCAAGGCATGTTGGTATAGTCGTCCACTATATCTAGTACATAGTGGTTCCCTGACCTCGACTGTATGTTCACAGGTCCCATCAGATCCGCCCACACGATCTCTAGCTTCCTCGTTGCTTTACACCCCTCCTGCCTTAGCTTTGATACTGGTGTTCTTGCCTGTTTCCCCATAATATAGGCGTCACACTTTGGCGGAGGACGATGGAAGGGATTTTGCGCACCTTTGATCGCGTGATCACGGGCTAGTCTCGGAATTGCTTGATAGTTGGCATGTCCTAGGCGGCGGTGCCAGGTCTTGAGATCCACCCCTTGATGGATGGTGAAGGCATGTTTGACGGTCGCGTCCGATAAGTCCATAGTGTACAGTCCCTTTCCTTGTAGTAGGGGACCTTTTGTGATGGTGTTGCCAGTGGAACGGTGTACGATTTTAACACCCTTTTTGTCAAATGACGAGCATGTGTGATTCTCGAATGAGATACGGCTAACCAAGATAAGGCAGACAGTCGAGTTAGGCACATATAACATGTTTTGGAAGGAGAGAAGATTTCCTTCTGCGGTGCGTAGTCGTATATTTCCAACTCCACGTGCTGATATGGTTGAGCCGCCTACTCCCTTTATAGCTTTGGGTGTGATAGGTTGGAGGGTGATGAAATTGGACCTGCAGGGTGAGATGTGGACGGTGGCTCCTGTGTCCACGCAGAACGGGCATTCGGTGGTCGCAATGAGTGCTGTCTCGACGGTCTGGTCGAGTGGTGCAATTGTTGTTGGTGTAGGTGTATCGGCTGTATGCTTTGTCCAATCGATGGTGGCCTTTGGCTCATCCTCCTCCTCAAGGATTGCCATCCAGCCTTGCCACTTGTCCTTGTTGACATTGAGGGTGGCATAAGGTACGTTGTCGGTCACCAGTCTAGCAAATCCAGCAGCTGCGCCAGTTGTCGTGCTTAAGGTTTGCATTTTTCTGAGATCCCCTTCCTCCACCAGGTATACTTTTCCTTTCGGCCCAGTCAGTTGGGTGTAGACTCTTGCCCCGCTGGCTGCGGCTGTGGGACCGCCAGTACCCTTCCCTTTCAGCGGCTGAGCATTGGTAGTACCACTCGCACGTGCGGCTGCATTTCGAGCGGCCTCTACTCCTTGTTTCTTCATGGCACCTCCAGAATAGGCGCAAAAGAGAGCTTTGTGCCCCCCGCATGATTGACTGTATGCGGCGCAGATCATACAACATTTTGTGCCTACATGATGGGTGTGGCCTGGGAGCCAAGGTTTCGTTGATCTCCAGCGTCCTCGGGTTGCAGCGGCAAGGGCAGTGTCGGTGGACAGGCTGGAGTTCGAGGTTTTTAGGGTAGAGAGGTTCTGGATGGTCTCCAGCAGTTTGCGGATGTTATTGGAGTCGTAGGGCGCTTCCTTTGTGGCGTCTGCAAGATCCCTGGAGATTTGTGCTTGGATTGGTTCGTACTGTGGGCTGCTGAGGCTGTTCAATAGCATCACGCACTTGAACAGGTCTTTGTCCAGTGCCTTGATGGCAAAGATGCGGTGGACTGTGTCGCAGATTCTCTTGGTGGTGGTGGTTAGAGGTTTGCTGGGGGAACATTGGACTTTCAAGACATCCTGAATCAGGGTGACCATCCTGACAGGTCCTTCACCCTCTGCTCGAACCTTTATCATGTCGTACATGCTGGCGGCAGTTATTGCAGAGTCTAGTCCTTCATATTGGAACTCGTCTAGAGCAGTGAGAATCACAGCGCGTGTCAAGTCATCGTTAGTGACCCAGTTGCGGTATGAGATTGGGTCAGTGCTGGCACTGGAGCAGGGGATGAAGGTGGGGAAAGCGTAGAACTTCAGTCCTAAGAGCGATAGGTGGATTTGCAGAGCTTTCGACCACCTTTCAAAGTTAGCGGTGGGTGAATTTCTAGCAAACTTGTCCTGTTTCCATTTGGCACCACGAACAGAGATAGCATGGATGATGGGGGCAGATTCAGTGGTAGGCATTTTCAAGTCTACGGTCATAGACGATATGTGCAGAGACTCCGAGAGTAGTTTTGTTATCTTTTCCTAGAACAATAAAGGTGTTTCCAGATTTGGACCAGTCAGGCACATGGCATCCTTGACAAGAGGAATAGCTCCGAATGCTACTATTATCCGACACGACTAGCATCTGCAGAAGGGTTTCCAACGAGGAGTGGTACTTGTGACGAGCAGCCTGCTCAAAGAGAGCCCATAACCTGTTGGAATCCCAACTAGCAGCAGTACAAACAGGTGTGACAGACACCTAGAATAGACACGTATGTGTTAACCTCAGAACGTGTAGTAAACGCAACTATATTTATGTACCTAGAATAGACACATATGTGTTAACTAGGTATGGTAGGTTAGTTATATGTAAGTATGTAAGATTATAAAGTGTGTTGTACCCTCAGAACGTGTAGTAAACGCAACTGAGGGTACTCCGTATAATGTCCTGTGATATATACCTGTGTCGGACAAAGCAGAGATATGATTGTCCTCCTGGCCCTGACGTAGTGTTTGTGGCACCCTCTTGCCTCGTCACATCATCACGTGCACCGTGTTCCAACAAAACTTGATGAATCTAATATGTAATGGTAACTCTTTGTCATTAATAAAAACTTTTCCTTTAGATTTCAAACAGTCTGTTATTACTTGAAATAGAGTAAATTACTAATTTTTATAAATTTGACAAACAAATAGCAACATAACATACTGTAAGCGAGTGTATGGTGGAAACCGTAACGCATAACGCAGACTAAAAAAGTTTCTTATTTGGAGCAACATAACGCATAACGCGGCACTAGTTTCTAATGAAAACACCAAAATTTATAAGGCTTTTTACACGAGTTTTGGGGCTTTTTTGAATGCTTCAGATATATCTATCACCTCCCAACTCATCACTCTCGCTTTCTAGGAGTTTCCCATCATCACCATATGCCCAAACATTCTCTTTGGATGCACCTGCATGTAAACGTCCATCCGTGCCTTCAACAACAACAGCCGATGATGTACAAAACCTACTGGTACCTTGATCAGGAATTTCAAGACCCACAGCATCATGGACAATGTGGCTGAGAGGTATATCAGTGTCCTAAATGATATGTCGAGATGTCATCAGGTGGGTCTAAAGGCAGAGAAGTGGGTAAATTCTTGGAAAGAACCTCTAAGTGCTTGATTTGGGAAGTAAAAGCCATAGTAATACCAGAGCCTCCTGTTGTAATAGACATAGCAGTAGACATCGAAAAGTAAGTACTTTTTTCAATCTCGTTGCTGGAAATCAACTCTGTTCTCTGTTACGTATTTCGGTTCCTGCCCGCGAAACGACAGTCAGTATGATGGTTTCCTAATTGACAACCTGTCACGCATAACACAGGCCCGGTTTCCTAAGGTTACTCAAGGGTCTAGCGTAACGCCCCTGCCGGTTTCTACCATACACTCGCTTACAGTATTGAGAAAATTAGATTGCATTAATCAGAAACAACTTAAAGTTTGCTTGTCTGCTAAACAACAAGCAGATATTGAATCTTTATGGCCAACTGTGCCATCTGATTAACTTACTAGGCATTTAAATTAAATTTATCTCCTAGTATATATAGTTTATACACTTTATATGCTTTTATATGTCTTACACGATGTCTACTCTAGTACTCAGAAACATTTGTTTGTTGCAATTTAGTTCTGATTCAATGAGTCGGGGACTGGTGCTCTGCGCCACTACGATACGAAAGCGGTTGGTAACGAGCCTACCTTTCCATTTATATTTTGAGTTCACGGCGGAAAGTGGATAACTAGCGCCAGCAGTGATGCCAACAATTTATCTTTACTTTATCTTGGTTCAGGGAACGTTTACCTAAATACTTAGAGACGTTGCATAGACGCTGGCGAAACTAGCCGGAACTTGACCAAGCTTGACATATAAATGGGAGCTTCTTTCGGCTTTTCGACTTGGGATAAGTATTAATGTAACGGACTTTCTGGTCACACGTGACAACACCACCTCTCCTCCCTTAGACACGGGGCTACCCCATCCTCCCCTGGATGGCGGAAAACATATACAGCAAGGGAACGCGGGTCTGGTTTGAAGACAAAGATCTTGCCTGGATATCTGCCGAAGTTGCATCTGTAACGAAAGGCTCGGATGATACCTTCAAGCTCATCTTCACTGACGAACGCGGCAAGGTGCATCAATATCCTCCAAGTTATATCATGGCCTTCACATCTTTCTCTATCTACAGGAAATAGTCATCAATACAACGGGCAAGGACATTAAAGATGGCAAAGAAAATCTCCCTCCGCTGCGCAATCCGCCCCTCCTCGAAACCGCGGATGACTTGGCAACCCTTTCGCATCTTAACGAACCATCAGGTGTGTTAAATCGCTTGATACCATATATCCCGTCTAGTATTCATCCAATCCAGTTCTGCACACAATCCGCAACCGTTACGCCCAGCACAGCATCTACACCTACAGCGGAATTGTGTTAATCGCTGTCAATCCTTTTCAGCGCGTCACTCTTTATGGTCCAGAGATTATACAAGCGTATAGTGGAAGACAGAGAGGAGAACTCGAACCGCATCTGTTTGCAATTGCGGAAGACGCGTACACTGCCATGAGGAAGGAGGGTATGGGGCAGACGATTATCGTTTCCGGCGAAAGGTAATTCGATGTATCCTAGCAATATAGTATGTATCTCAATCTGTCCTTCAGTGGCGCTGGAAAAACGGAGTCGGTGAGTACGTTCGTGGGTTATTTTTGAAAACAACTGAGGGTATGGTAATAAATAGGCCAAATTCATCATGCGTTATCTGGCTTCCGTTAATCCTCCCGATTCCACCTCCAAATCGAAAACCAAATTTTCATTGGATGAATCTAGCGAAATCGAACGGCAAATTCTTGCTACAAATCCCATCTTGGAATCCTTCGGCAATGCTAAAACAACGAGGAACGACAATTCATCTCGATTTGGAAAATATATACAAGTAGGTACACCGTTCTCATCCTCAGAGTCAAATTCAAATGGCTTTTAAAGATCCTTTTTGATGGCAAGCAAAGAATCGTCGGTGCACGCATTCGAACATACTTGCTGGAACGTTCGCGTATCGTCTTTCAACCCTTAACGGAACGCAACTATCACATTTTCTATCAACTTTGTGCTGGTGCTCCTCTCAAAGAACGTAAAGATTTGGGACTTGACACGGACGTCACCAAATTCCATTTCTTAAAGCAGGGTGGTCCCTCTTCAACCCCGATAGCTGGCGTTGATGATGCAGAAGAATTTAGAGCTACTCAGCAAGCACTGTCAACCGTTGGCATCAGTGTTGAAAAGCAATGGGCGGTTTTTCGTCTTCTAGCCGCCCTTTTGCACCTTGGAAATGTCAAGATCACCCCGCTTCGAAACGAAGCATCCCTAGATGAAAGCGACCCTGCTTTGTTGCTAGCCACGAGGTTCCTCGGCGTCAATCTTGTCGAGTTCAAGAAATGGACAGTGAAGAAGCAAATCATCACAAGATCTGAAAAGATCGTTACCTCCTTGAATGTAGCACAAGCAACCGTTGTTCGTGACAGCGTCGCGAAGTTCGTCTATGCTTGCTTGTTTGAATGGTTAGTGGCGATTGTGAATGAGAGCTTGTCCGGGGAGAATGGGGACGCCGCCGATAGAGCAGAAATGTTCATCGGTGTCTTGGATATCTACGGATTTGAGCATTTTCAAAAGGTCAATCTGGATTGATACTTTCTGAAAGGCTTCAACTAACTTGACCCAGAACTCGTTTGAACAATTTAGTATCAATTACGCCAACGAAAAACTCCAGCAAGAGGTATGACTCTTTTCAGTTCACTTTATGCGAATGATCTTACCAAGTATATCGACTAGTTCAACTCGCACGTCTTTAAACTAGAACAAGAAGAATATATCAAGGAAGAAATAAAATGGACTTTTATCAACTTTTCGGACAATCAGCCTTGCATCGACGTTATCGAAGGAAGGCTGGGTGTTCTAGCATTGCTGGATGAAGAATCTCGGCTGCCTGCTGGCAGTGACGCCTCCTTCCTCCAGAAATTGAACAACCAATTCCTTGCCAAGCCTGAATACAAGACAGTCTATAAGAAGCCTCGTTTTGGAAATTCGGCGTTCACAATCGCGCATTATGCATTGGATGTCACATACGAAGTTGAAGGCTTCCTAGAAAAAAATAGAGACACCGTGCCTGATGAGCACATGTCTCTTCTCGCAGCTACTAAAAACCCATTCCTGAAGGAAGTTCTCGATGCTGCTCTCCATTCAACGAGGGACACTTCGAAGGCACCTGATAGCCCACATCCTGCTTCCCCTGCCTTTTCGGAATCTGGTAGCACAGGGTCACGACGCTCCTCCGTCATTCCTGATCCTGGACGGCAGTCATTTGTTGCGCAGAGTTCTAGTAGCACAGGGTCCAAACGGCCTGGTGCGACAAATAAAAAACCGACCCAAGGCTCAATTTTCAAGGCTTCATTGATAACGCTCATGGACACACTCAGCGTTACTAATGTCCACTATATTAGATGTATTAAGCCAAACGAACAGAAGAAACCATGGGAATTTCAACCTCAGCAGGTCCTTGGTCAGTTACGCGCCTGCGGTGTTCTCGAAACCATTCGCATCAGTTGTGCCGGATATCCGACCCGCTGGGTATATGAAGAGTTTGCAGAGCGGTCAGTTGCGAATTATACGACCCCTTGACGTGATCTCACGATATTATAGTTACTACATGCTTGTGTCATCTTCAGAATGGCAGCCTATGATTCAAGCAATGGATCTCAGACGCCTTTGTTCCGCCATCCTGGCAAGGACGATTGCTGATCCCGACATGTATCAAAATGGTTTGACAAAAATCTTCTTTCGGGCTGGTATGCTCGCTGCTCTGGAATCTCTTCGTGCTGATAGACTTAACTCACTCGTCACTGTGGTACAAAAGAACATGCGTAGACGAATGGCGGTGAACAATTACCAAAATCTCCGGCGGGCGACGATCAGGTTACAAACCTGGTGGCGAGGTATCTTGGCGAAAAGGCTCGTTCGACACATACGACGCGAAGTCTCCGCCATCCGACTCCAAACTGGTATTCGGAGGTATATACAGAGGATGCATTTTGTGGATACCAAACGAGCAATCGTCTTGATCCAAAGCCGTGAGTAACAAATACAGCATCGACATTTACCCTCTTAATCTTGATACGATGATGGCTTTAGGTATTCGTGGGGCTCAAGCACGAAAGTTTTATGCACAAAAGAAAAATACTCACGCGGCGTGTCTTCTACAGAGCCTTATCCGTGGCATGTAAGTAATTTTTTTCCCGCTGCATCAGATGTTCATGACTGTCTAGGTTCGCGCGCCGGATTTTCCGCTCTGATCTCAAGTACATCATTTATCTGCAGTCCTGTCTGCGCCGTCGTCTTGCTCGAAAAGAGTTGAAAGCATTGAAAGCGGAAGCGCGTTCAGTTTCCAGATTCAAGGAGATATCCTACAGACTGGAAAACAAGGTTGTGGAATTGACCCAGACCCTTCAACAACGCACAACAGAAAAGAAGCAACTTCAAACACAACTTACAGAACTTGAACAGCAGTTACAACAATGGATCAATCGTCACGAAGAGTCTGACGCTCGTTCGAAATCGTTTCAAGCGTCGCTCGTCGCAGCTGAAGCAGAGCTTAATCGCCGAGATGGGCTTTTGCTGGCAAAAGCTGATGTTGAAAAACGACTGGAGGAGGCTCTTGCAAAAGCGGCTGAAAAGGAAGCACACATACAGAAATTGACCGAAGATACTATTCGTCAAGCAGCCCAACTTGAAACGCAACAACGCGCCATGGAGACAGCGCCTACCCGTAATCAGGAGGACAACTCGGTTATAATGACCCTCAAAAATGAAGTCAGCAGTCTCCGCGAGCAGCTCAATCGTTCCAATGCGCTCAATGCGCTCACTCGTGGTGCTCGACCAGAACCTCCGCTTTCACCGACATTTGCCCCGGCATTACGTCTGGGAGAAACCAACGGCCCATCAACCCATGTCGGCGGTGGCAATGCAAATGGGGTTAGTTCAGCCTCCAACAACCGCCATCAACGAAGGCATAGTTCTGCAGGAGTGTTTAATCTTGGCCCTACGGATCACCTAACTTCTACAGATGAAATCATGATTGACGTCAGAAAGAACCAAGCCCTCAATCCACGTGCCGTCTCAGTTGCCTACAATGGAGAAGACAGTTTCCGCTTCAGAGGGAATGGGTTACCGGATATCAGAGATATTGACGACCCGGCAGAGGAGAAGATTTTCCTTATGCAAGACGTTAAGCGCCTGGACGACGATGTGCTGGATGGTCTAATCCGAGGCCTTAAGATACCAGCACCCAGCTTAACTAATCCCTCTGCGGTCAAAGAGATTTTGTTTCCTGCCAATCTCATTAGTCTGGTTACAAACGAGATGTGGAAGTATGGTCTCATTCAAGAGAGCGAGCGGTTTCTTGCTAATGTCATGCAAACCATTCAAGGACATATCATGGTGCGTACCGCTGTTACTTGCACAACTAGTGGCCCTAATCATACCTTATCTTCCTTTCACCAGTCTTTCAACGGTGAAGATGCAATCATACCGGGCATCTTCTGGCTTTCCAATGTCCACGAAATGTTGTCATTTATATGTGTTGCCGAAAGTGACATGCTTCAAGGAATAGGTCCCGGCGAAGAAAATGCTGTTCGTCCGTTCGATTGGAACGATTACGAGCGACTTGTGTCGGTAGTCAAACACGACCTGGATAGCCTGGAGTACAACATCTACCACACGTGGATGCTAGAAACAAAAAAGAAGCTACATAAAATGGTCATCCCGGCCTTGATTGAAAGCCAATCGTTGCCGGGCTTCACCACGAGCGACGGTGGTGGGCGCTTGTTTAACCGCATCCTCCATGCCAACAGCCAACCGGCATACAATATGGACGAAATATTGAATCTCCTCAACAAAGTGTGGAAAAGCTTGAAGAGTTATTACATGGAAGAATCGGTTGTGCACCAGGCCATAACCGAACTTCTCAGACTGATTGGTGTTACGAGTTTTAACGACCTCCTCATGCGACGAAACTTCTCTTCTTGGAAACGAGGTAAGATTCGATAGAAGGTCACCTACCCATCCGGCTCATTTTTTTTTCGCGGCCCTCTAGCAATGCAAATTCAATATAACATTACTCGCATTGAAGAATGGTGTAAATCTCACGACATGCCAGAAGGTACACTTCAACTTGAACATTTGATGCAGGCTACCAAATTGCTTCAACTCAAGAAGGTAACCGCAAGCATATTATGGTCATAGTCCCTCGAGCTAACGACAGTACCTCACAGGCCACTGCCGCTGACATTGAGATAATTTATGACGTCTGCTGGATGTTAAGCCCCATGCAGATCCAACGAATGTGTACGAATTACTATGTCGCAGATTATGAGGTAAATCATTCATTTCTCTCTGATATTATAATTTAAATTCTTTCAGAATCCTATATCGCCCGAAATCTTGCGTGTTGTTGCATCCCGCGTACAGGCCAATGACCGTAACGATCATCTGCTTCTTGCACCAGAGACAGAGGAAGTGGGGTCCTATGAGCTTCCGCTCCCGCGTGAAGTTTCTGGGCTAGAGACCTATGTCCCTGCTTATCTCAATGTCTCCCACCTCCGACGCCTCGCCGCACTCGTTTCATGAATGCTTTTACGTCGGATACGCCCCTCAGGCTTCATCTCTAAGATACCTCACCTCGCTAGATTCCCACATTACCTCACATTATAGTCAAGGTCTACCTACCAATTGAAATTTGAACGAATCTTATTCAATCACTTGAACTGGATCGAACGTAGATTATGGCAACTGTGTCCCCGTCTTCTAACTGGTACCCAATCGGCTTATCGTTTGGTAGAACCTCTCTATCACCATTTTCGAGAATTCTGTTCAATTGAAGGGACTAAAATTGAAATCAGATAAAATTAACCAAGTCAAAGTGGCGGAACATGCTGATTGATCTGACGACTTGATTTTGGCGTGAATTGCAAGAGAATCTAGAACTTTACCAGCGATCATAGTCTGAAGTACAGGAATGACGGAGGTAAATCATACATAAAGTTGGTGGGCGCACCTTGCGAAACCACAGTATGTTCTCTTCACCTCCATCAACTTTCAATTTGAGATATAATCTCTGGTCAAGAGGTACCGACTGAGGTCCCTCTTTCAAGTCGCCAGGTCCAGCTCTATGGCGCATCTTTATGAACTCTACCTTGCGGAATTGGGCCAACTTGACCGGATCAGTAGGTGCTTTTGCGACACGCCGGGAGAGTGTCTTCCTATTTGTTGAAGCAGGAAAGTTCTTGGACAACAAAGCACGAGCAGCATTAGCCTTTTCTGATGGTGGCGACTCCTGTACGGCGGTACATGAATGAGATGAAGGGTGGCGATGTCTGTAGTGGTGGTGAGGCGGACGAATAGGGTAGATTGAAAGGACATTGTACACAGCGCAGAATGATTGCTTGCACGCGATACATGTTAGAATTACGTCCTGGGTAGAGGTGAATGCGTTCAGACTAGGACGAGAGCAATTGGATGCATCACATCGACGCAATTTATCAGAGGAATGTCGAGGTGTAGCGGGATCTAGAGGAACAGCAGAGCATTGATGGCTCTCCGGAGAAATGTGATGCCTGCAGAAAGACTTGTTGCACTTGCAGACAATGGGCAGAAAGTCGACTTCGCTGCACGCAGAGTGAAAGCAGCGTTGACCAATGTCGAGCAGAGACATGGTCAATCAATATCAATTGTCAATACCGGTCAATGGTCAATGGTCAATGGTCAATGTGATCGATATCAAATAATCTACTACAGCTGCGGTCATTCAAGTTAACGCCATCAATACCCCTTCCTTGGAATCCACCATGAACATCATCGTATGTCTCCTCTCCCATCTCACGTCCCTCATTCACTCTATCTAGGAAACTCTGTTCGGCCGCACAATCACTCCTGCAGAGCGCCTCCGACAACATCAACGCTCCCTCGCCAAAGCGCAGCGGGAGCTCGACCGCGAGCGCAGTAAGCTCGAACAAAGTGAGAAGAAACTCATAATGGACATCAAGAAAAGCGCAAAGGCTGGTCAGCTAGTAAGTGTGTCATAGCTACCCAAGGCGACTATTGATCATGAACAGAATGCATGTAAAGTCATGGCTAAGGATCTTGTCAGGACTCGACGTTACGTCCAGAAGTTTTATCAGATGCGCACTCAGCTTCAGGCAGTTGGTCTGCGGATACAAACTTTACGAAGTAACCAGCAGATGGCAGACGCGATGCGTGGAGCAACTCGTGTATGTACCCCATTGTCTGTCTTTCCACTCCCTCTGACCTTTCCCTGCCTGCAAGGCCATGGCTTCCATGAACCGAGGACTCAATCTACCTAGCATACAGAAGATTATGAACGACTTTGAGAAAGAGAGCTCCATGATGGACATGAAAGAAGATATGATGTCAGATGCGGTCGACGAAGTGATGGACCAAGAGGAAGACGAGGAAGAAGAGGGAGATAAGATCCTGAAGGAGGTATTAGATGAAATTGGCGTCCAACTCTCGCAGCAGGTACTTATGTCTATCCGTCCTACTCTTACACAATTCACAATTTTTTCGATCTAGCTTACTGATGCGCCAACTGGAATCGCTTCTGTGTCCTCCCAACTCACGAATCGACAACTTGTGGCGGTAGGTGAGTCGCTCGGACACCATAACCGTGGCGACAATCAGAGTCCTGGTGATGCTCCCAGTGGGGGTAACATCTCGGATGAAGACGCTCTGCAGGCCAGATTAGATGCTCTACGACGGGGCTGACATTCCGATACCCATAATACAGTATGAAGGTCCATGATCACATACGATGGGTCTACTTCCGCCATTCTTGGAGAACATCAGAGTTTGAGACCAGCAACCGCTCGCGCCTCCCCAGAACTGAGCTTCCAGGTGATTCCCGAACTGTTGTAGAATTCATCGACATCCTCCTCCTATTCGGATTGTAAGCTTTGACGATTTCTGCAAACGAAATGTACGCGTACGCCGTCTAAATTCAATAATGTCGATATCTGCTGTAGTCGGATGAACTTCTCTCTTGCATCTCCGAAGGCCGTCTGAGATGCCAGAAATGTCGTGATCGATCTCAAATCTCGATCGAAACGTATGGCACCCAGCTGAAGCATCGTGTGTAACTGTCCTTCCAAGAAGTTTTATGACCCACCTCCGTGAATTTGAGAGATATGATGAATTTCTCCCAAGGACGAAGGACGACATCTAAAGCTAGCCCAAAGAACAATCGATAATTATTTTCAGTAAAAGTCTCCTGAACCATAGTATCAGTCCCTGTCGAAACAAACAATAAGGTGTCATACTTTGAAACCATCGACAGAACCCTCCCATGCTTTGATGAATCGTTTTCTAACATAGTCTTGATTCTCTGCTACAGAATACGCATCCTCGTCAAGAACGTAAGACACGTCCTTGTAGACGTCTGTTATGAACGTCCTCAGTTTTGGCCGCACAAGCTGGTTGAACATTTGCTCTATACCAAGCTAAGGAGAAAATCGTCACCTATTGAAAAATATTAAACAAAGAAAATGTACCCTGAGAGAGGATCGAAGTTTCCTCATGATCAAACCCGAAAATACTGTCAAGTAGTTCTTGACTATTGATTGATTATCTTCCGTAAAGTGTTGGCTAATAGTCTGGCTTCCGTTCAAGTCTCGTACCAAATGGTCAAGATGCAAAGAAGAGACATCGAGGTCATTGAGAAGAGTCTATCTCCAAATGAGCTCAAATGAGAAGATTTTCGGGGCATCGAATGCGAGGGAGGCACACACAATGAAAGCCACACGGTTTTCTTTATCCCCTTTTTCCCCCCAAGAAACAGGACCAGATGGACCTGCGTGGCGATAGACGTCGTCGAGTTTTTTCCTAATGACGCCAATGTAGTCTTGTTCCATGACGTTACGAAGCTGGTCAAAAGTCACTTCCGCGCCTTTCATGTTCCCGGTGGACAAGAGACGAGACACAACTATCTTGAGTATATAGAAAACATCGTCAGGAGTAGTGCTTGAAGAAGGTAGTTGTGTGATATCAATGCTAGACAGGCGGTGAGCCTACAAAACCAGTGAGAACAGAGAGCGCAAATGGAAGGCTTCAGAATGACCTTGTCTATACTCGTTCGAATATACCACACCTCAAAGGGGATATAATAAGTCGTCATCAACCAACCGAAGAGTTGCCGTGATTCAGTCGAATCGATGAAGGTGGTATCATAGACGACTGGCATAGATGCTTCTTGAGACTCCTTTGAAACGATGTCCCGATTGTCAGAATTCACAACATAGGAGCTGTTGTCCTAAGCTATGGCATGAATTACGCCTGCTCGAAGCCATCATGCATAGAAAGAATACTCACATTAAGCGAGTCTATCAGGAATTTTCTGAATAAACTCCATCGACCAATCATTCCCGCCGACTCGGACAATACTTTGTCGATTTCTCGTGGATCAACGGTGACCTCGTCAAGATTGGAGGGACGTCGATTGACAGGATGAGACGCAGGTATTGGAGGATTGTTTGTGATATCTGAAAGCTTTGACCGAGATTCAAAGACGACTATCAAGTACCAAAGATGTTGTCGTACCTTGCGCGTTATGGATCGTTCCTCCTCCCATCCTTCAATTATGCCTTTGACCACTCTATCACACTCTGAAAGAAGGCGCTTTACTACATTTCGCATTTTCCCTGGACCATAGTATTTCTCTACAATAGGTTGATGTTGGTCAACGATCATAGCAATGTTCTCGAAGAGAGCGGTCAACGCGGTTATATAGTAGAGAGGAGAAGAGGCTAAAAAAGTGGTATGAATTAATGAATATCATTGATGACGCGAGAACATACTCTTGGAAGACGTAGGTGACCTGACACGAACGAGATCGACCACAAAAGAGGCATAAGCCTCAAGTCCTTCATCCTCCCAACCGATGGCCGGGAATAGCTTGAAAAATCGGCTCGTCGATGTACTGTCACGCAACCGAGAAGCTTGTTCAAAATTTCTACGAAAGATAGCGAGCAAATTTTCCCGAGCTTGTTGTAATGTCTGTATTGGAGGCAGATGACTTTCTGATGTAGGCTTATGGTTTTTTGTCAGAACAATCGAGTACTGAACACACTGAAGATATACTGACGACCGTTGCTTCAGCAAATGGGCCTGAAATGACCTCCGGTGGCAGCGACATGGCCCGCGCACAGTGTCGTGTTGCAGCCTCCCAGTCTTGGCTATCAATTGATGAATGGAGGTCTGCTAAAGATGCCTGCATGCACAAAATCAGCGCATGATAAAGCTAAACACATCCAGACATCACCTTGAGTTCCATGACCTGGCCGACGCGGTCGCCAGCTTCTCGAACACGTCCCATTTCATCATCGAGCGAACGAACACGTCCCCCGACACGCTCGGCAGTTTTGGCAGTGTTCGTGACATTGCTGGAAAGCAGAACAGAATCTGCTAGTAGAGAGTCGACCTGGGGGATTAGAAAATTTAGACGTTTGAGAGACACCAAAATGGGCTCTCTGGCGTTGAGAAGTTCTGTAAGAGAACCAGAGTGTTCCACTTCCTCAGATTGGAGTGCAGACAGACATGAGAGGAGCTCAGGAAGGCTTGTAAGAGTTCGAGGATCTCTGCGCCGGGAATCTGGGTTCAGAGGTCCAGAAGGATGAAGAGAGTCGGAGGTATCTACCGACATCAAAGTTGTCAAGAAAGACTTGGACGGACAGAGGCACTAAGGAATTGATCACATCAAATCCATTACATTTCTACATTGAAATTACAACTCTACAAGTACGTTAGTTAGTCTATAGTCCGGCCCAAGAGAAAGAGTTCTGCAGATCATAGGTAAATTTCAAGGGAAGGTCGACTGAGCTTGAGCCGAGGTACAAAGCATACTGTCCAGTAGCAGCATGCCAAGCATTCCTCTCTGTATCCCAGAAGGATACTGCGTATTTGTTCAATGTGACATTCACCGTCACACTCTCTCCAGGCGCAACATCCTTTGCCTTTGCAAAGCCTTTCAACTGAAGCCTGGGAGTTGTAAGCCCGATGTCTGGATAGGAGACATAGACCTGGACAACTTCAGATCCAGTCACCGATCCTTCGTTCTTGACGGTGACGGTGATTTCTAGAGCAAAATCCTCTCCACTCGGGTTAATTTCGTTGACAGAGAGCTTGGAAAAGGAGAATGTCGTATAAGACAGGCCAAAACTGCACATATCGATTAGATGGTGAGAGATCGACCAGTGTTCATGATGGATGCACCCACCCGAACGGGAATAATGGCTTAATGTTCCGGGCCTGATAGTATTTGTATCCGACAAAGAGATCTTCACGGTAGCTGGAGAATAGACAAAAATGAGTGATATCCGCTATGGGCCACGAGGGGAGAATCACGAACTGGATTTTTCCATTTTCACTCCTATCATTCAAATATGCAGGGATATCTTCGGCGCGCACGGGAAGAGTAAGAGGAAGACGACCACCAGGATTGACTTTGCCATATAAGACATCTGCTATTGCATTTCCGGACTCGTTCCCAAGGTACCATGCTTGTAATAAGCCTGCCACAGAATCAACCCATGGCATTGCCACGGCAGACCCCTGTTGTACAAACTCTGAGACGGACAATCCTCTTACAATTATTCATTAGAATTTACTCACGGCTTGGATCACGACAACAGTGTTCGGATTGGCTTCGGCTAGTCTCCGGATGAGCTCATCCTGAAGCCCAGGCATGTGAAGGGTCGGCCGATCGAAGCCTTCACTCTCCCATTCTGGTGAAAGACCGCCGACGTACAATACAGCATCTGACCTGGCTGCGAGTGAAACAGCAGCTTGTATTGCCTCCTCTGGATCAATCTTTTCACAACCACCAAGCCGCTATATGGAGGTAATGAGGAAAAAGAACAGAGAATAGAACTTTATACAACCATACCACTCCACGCATCAGCGCAGGTTGCGATAACCGCCCTTCGCCATTTTCATCAGCGCCATCAGGAGGCGGTGTGTTAGTGTATTCAACAAGAACATCCATAGGCACACCAGCATTGACATCTATAGTTGCCTTTTCCTCAATAGTCCCTTGACTGTAGCTATTAAGCAACGCCAAGATGGCTGTACCACATAAGGGAACTCACCCATAAAAGAAGTCGCCGGGCGTTTGCTTGGTCCAATTGTCGATAGTAAGTTTTCCGTCAATAGAGAGCTTTGCACGCCCTGTGAAATTAAGAAGTATAAAAAAATCGTCAATGAGACTAAATACGTACCCGCAACAGTTAATCCTAGCTCAAAAAGGACGCTTCGATGGATGGTGAGTTTGCCCTCTAATTTGATGGTCCATTCAGGCGCAAGCCCCGTAGGCAAAAAGTCGTTTAATTTGACTCGAGTGTCGCGAAGGACGAAGCTTGCAACCGGATCAGAGAGGCTGCCGTCTTCATTATGACTATAAAAAGTGCAAAGCCAGCCAGGTTCACCTGTAGGTGTCACCAAATTCTCCTCTAGTGTGGGGAGATACTTGTGGGCTAAGATAACCTCATTGATAAGGTCATTTGACCATTTAAGGGATCGGATCCTTACCATAACAGCCAACTTCGTACTCCACTGACAGACCCTCGGGTGCACCGGCAGTCACGCCGTCAAACGGCGTTACTACATAAATGGCCTTTAAGGCAGCGGAGCCCCCACCGGAGATGATACGTTCTTTGGCATTCGGACCAATGACTGCGAGACGTTTGACATGGCATGTATCCAAAGGTAGGAGTTGATTGTTGTTTTTAAGAAGGACAATGCCGTCGGCAGCTAATTTCCTGCAAAATTGGCGGCCCTCGGGGGTGTCCCGCGACCTCTCAACACCATCGCCGTAGACAGTCTCCGGATTTCGTCGGGATTGCTTCTGCACAAATGTCAAAAGGGTGGTGGCCCTCTCGTCGAGGGTCCTGGGGAGAAGTTTCTGGGACGAGAGGCACTGTAAAAGAATATGGGGAGTTCGCCAGCGGGGTGGCCCTGGCATTTCGAGATCCAGCCCTGCATTTATGGATTGATCGGCACCGTATGTTCCATGCCTGCATTGTCATGAGAGAGGAATGTGTATAAAGGATTGGAATGTACCAATCGCTTATGACAATCCCTTCGAATCCCCACTCGTTACGGAGGATACCTGTCAGGAGCTTTTTATTTTCAGAACAGTGAACGCCTTCTATACGTCCGTAACTGCGGAATCTGTTTGGGTCCAAGGGCAGAGAATATCAAAACTTGGGGACGAACGAAGTCATATATGCCCCAGGTTTTGCATCCCTCTGAGCGATCATAAACCTTTGATAGGGACGAATGAGGGAGGACGATGGGTGCTGGCTAAAGTGACATACGGATAAAGATATATCTCGCGCAAAGCGCGGGGGGAAATGACAGACTCTGCAGCTGTCCTCTCGTGTTCCTGGTCATTGGCAACAAAATGCTTTATGGCTGGATCATATATTGATCATGGGAGTCCGTCTTTCAAAAGAATACATACTTGCGGCAACACCCTCGGATTGCAAGCCGTTTACGTAGGCAGCAGCGAGAGTACCTGTGGGTGCGATAAATATGGATGGCGTGAAAGCGGTAATGAACGAACTTGCCGGACAGGTGAGGATCCTCCGAGAAGGATTCGAATGAACGTCCGCCGAGTGGCGTGCGTTGTATATTGCATGTAGGGGCAAGGAGGACAACAGACGACTTTATTTTTGCTTCCTGGCCCAAAAAGACGCCGACCTTCTGCACAAGCTCGGGGTCAAAGGTGGATGCAAGGGCGGTCGCACACTATACAAGCTGAGGAGTAGTACTGTTGGGAGGAAAGGGAGAGAACGTACTGGTAGACACTGGGCAGGGGTAGATACAAAGTGAGAGGAGCCACGTACACCCTAGAAGACGTGAGTGGGAGGTGAAAATAAATAAAAAGACCAACATTTGGACCGTCGCTCATGCGAATTGCAGGAATATGGAGACGTTCTATGGAGGTAGTGTTCCACCAGTTTGGAGCACCGAGGAGAGATATCTTCTCGTCTACTCTGAGGCGAGCAACGAGGTCGGGGATGCTTGCATCGAGGAAAGAACGGTCAGCCATGAGTGCGGGGTAATTGCTCTGGAGGGATTGCTCTCGTTTTAGAATTATTTATAGCACCGGTCATTTATCGGAAAAACTACTTTTTCCCTCTGCCTCCATGTCGGACGTTCTCACGAACCAAAGTCTTCCCAAATCGTCCGCCACCCTGACCGTCCGCATCATCAAGTCCTTCCAGTACCGCACCGAACGCTCTCTCGTCATCCACCAGCTCAATCTCGAAACAGCCACCGTCGCCGACCTCAAGAACATCGCCCGCGATGCTGTACGCACACAGCCTGCATGGAAGCCATACCGTTCTGTTTCTCTAGGTCCAATTATGTTCTGCTTGTTTCCATCCTTCCTCATCTCTCATAGACACTCTCAAATTGTACACAAAGGCACACGGTGCCAAGGCATGCCTAGATCTTACCCTTTCTGCCCATCTCTGCATTCTCACTGGCTCATAGACCACTAATCTGATCATAAATCTCGACCACGACGATTGGATATTGGACGACGACAACAAGACTCTTGCAGAATGTGGTTTTGGTGTGTTACTTCCGTGTCTTCATGCATCATTCTCATCGTGTTTGCAGAAAACGAGACCGAAGTCAGCTTCTTCAATCGTAATTTATATGAGCAGTTCAAGCTCGATCCGACAGTCAGTAGTCCTTGATCCCCACACCATCATATCTTCTCAAGCTCAGTCCAGACAAGTTGGGACTAGCGGAAGACTCCAATCAGTAGATATTAATGGGCAATGCGATGTGTATGGAATGTACAATGGCAGGAAATCTAAGGATGTAATTACTGATTAGCGCATTGAACCCGCGGTTGTTCATCGTCCTCATCCATCCGGTCGTCTGCTGGGCCTCTTCGGGTATCTGCGTTGTCCAGATGGACTTCCTCCAAGATAACGCTCTTATCGAACGTCTGAAGAGGTTTGCGAGGCGGTAGCGCCTTTTCTAGATGAGGAATAACGCCAACGTCTATGGATTCAGGGAACTTGACATTCAACTTGACGTAAAGATCGCCAGGCTCGTGATGTCGTTGTGAAGGCATGCCTTGCCCATGAATGACTTTGAGATCACCTGCAAAATTTCATATTAGAATGAGTCAAGATGATCGATCGTTTGTAACCATTTACCATTCTTGATAACCTCGCCAGGTTCAAGATGTACGATCAACGCACGATCATCCAAGTGCTTGATAGCAAATCTGCCTCCAGCGAGCGCGGTCAGCAGGTCAAGCTCAACCTCTGTGACAAGGTCGTTCTCTTGACGTTTGAAGCGGTCGTGGGGCTTTTCCTCGATAACAATGACCACATCCCCAGGCTCGGAATCCGGAGACTGGTCGCTCTCGCCACGGAAATGCACAGTCTGGCCACCCTTCATACCCTTGTCGATGTGCACCTCCAAAAACTTTTTGTCTGGAACAACCTTCTTCCCTTTGCACTGCGTACATCTGTCCTTCATGTTGATTACCTCGCCAGACCCATAGCAATCCTCGCAGGCAGATTGTATCTGTTGAATCATGGGTCCCATCTGGCGCAGCGTGACCTTGATACCTTGACCCTTGCAAGAAACGCATGTTCGCACTGCGCCGTCCTTTCCACCCTTGCCCTTGCATTTGGAGCATATAATGTTCCGTGTCAGTGCAAGTTTAGTTGTCTTGCCCTTGTAGAGGTCTTCGAGAGAAACGTTAACACGATGAACGAGATCTTTGGTCTTGCGGGGGCCCTGCTGCCGCGAACCACCACCACCAAAGAATCCACCTCCGCCACCGAATAGTTGACTGAAAAGATCCTATGTATGACACAGATCAATTTTTTATTAATGTGGCCATCCGACAAGAACATACTTGTGGATCCATGCCACCCATACCGCCAGATTCGGACAAGCCTGCCTCACCACGAGCATCGTATACGTGGCGCTTGTCGTTATCTGAGAGAATTTCGTAGCTGCGAGGATGTGAGCGAGATGTTACGGAGACACGTAACAGCAGGACGTACGCATGTGTGACCTCCTTGAACAACTCAGGGTCACCACCCTTGTCGGGATGGAGTTTCAGGGCCCTGCAGAATGAGCGGTTAGGGCTGAGAGGACAAATTTGAGAAGGATGGATGATACTTTTTGCGGTATGCTTTTTTGAGATCGGCCTCGGAAGCATTAGGAGGGACTTCTAGGAGATCGTAGAATTTGCTGGGGTGGATAAGCAAAGAGGATGGATGGAGGGGAGAGAACGTACGTTTCTTTGACCATGGTGGGCGGAGGGAGAGTTGTGCTGTGCAAACAACGAGATCGACTTTGATCGCTTTTACTAATTCTGATTGTTCTACAAACATCCACACTGTTCTACAAGCTTTACAAATCGGGAAATCGAAAAAAAAAATATCAATTGTTCACGTCCTTGTACACATCAAACCGCCTTTGCGTCGTCACAGGGATACCAGCACGCGCTTCCCTCAGCAGTTCCGCATCTGCTGGTCGTCAATATTCGTCTTCCTCGCTGTCTATCTCGCTCACCGATGTTCGCGTACACTATTTCTTCCCCTACTGCTGCTTCTGCAAGCACCTTGGCCCTGTCCACACTCGTCAGCAGTCTCAATAAACAGTCATACAAACCACCTACATGGGGTCCACAACCATCGAATGGCCCCACTACACGGCATGTCAGCGCAAGATCAGAATGCTCAACAAGGACACGCACAGCATGATATCCGGCACTCAAATCACGCGCAGGACTACACATCGACACAAACACCTGGTTGTCCACAGCTCTGTCCCACAGCATCAGCGACGTCAATCAGCAACGAGCCTGGCACCTACCGTGCCCGCTGCAACAGCTCCCAGTGAAGTGGACCAGTCGTCAGGTTGAACGCCCCAGGGTACACCAGAAGATGACAGCCTGAATGAACAAGCGCATCATAGGCACTGGAATAACAAAAGATTCGTCATACCTTGACGAGCAGAGATCATTGCAAGCTCAGGGAACCGTATGTCGTAGCATATCCCAAGCCCAATACGCGCAAAGTCTGTACAACTCATCCAACTTCCCATCGCACTCAAAGGACATGTTTGTTCGTACCAGTGTCAAAAAAGTTTGTTGTAGTACCACCCGTCAGTGTTTCACTTTCCTGTGGCGCATCAAGAGCGCAGTCACCTTAAAACATGCAACGGAACACACCTTGAAGGTGATCTTTCCCGGAATATCAATGTCAAACAGATGCACTTTGCGATGAGTCGCGATAAGATCGCCTGTAGGGCCGATGGTAAGGAGACAATACCAGATCAAGGAAGATGGACGCACCGTTGGGATTATATACAGTACAAGTATTATAGATGTTATTCGTCGTCGGATCTCGCTCGGGTATAGAGCCTGCAACCAATGAGTGCATTTCATACCTGAATGCAAGTCGTGTCTTTACCTCCGATTAGCCATGATCCTGTTTCTTTAGCAGCAGCAGAAAGCATCTTGACGCTAATGCTGGTACTCTTTGCGACGTCATACGGCTTTCCAGGAGTAAACCCGATTTCCTCTGCGTACACAGGGAAGTGAACATGTCCGTATGGAGAGTTGAAACATTCCTAGAAAAGAGGTCAGGTGAAGAATGAGATGGTAGCAAGGATATCGCGGGGTGTCACCGGCAGGACGATTAGCTCTGGCTTCTTGGGACGGCCAGCCGCAGCCTTGAGAATCATGTCGCGGGCATGCTGTAGATTGACAGACTTGTCAGCACCAACGTTTCCCAGCTGAACGAGGGCAAGAGTGAAGGACTTGAACACGGGTGGCCTGGTCATGGCTAAGCACTAAACTCGAAAACCACGTGTGATTATAGTGCGTCCCTTCGCCACCATCATGCCCCTGATCGCGATATACAACCCTGTCTGCGGCGACCGCTCTGCAAAAGTCTTCTTTGATACTCATGTTGTCCCCCTTCTCGAGCAGCATAACAAGCCGATAGATACACTCCTTCCAACACAATATCCTGGCCACGCCGGGGAGCTCCTTTTCAATTTCATCCAAACCGCTCACGATGAAGTCACCGTGGTTCTGAGCTCAGGCGATGGCACCCTTCATGAAATCATAAATCATTTGTATTCGGCAGCAACCACGCCAATCCCAAGGCTTCACTTCGTCCTCATACCCTGTGGAACTGCTAACGCACTTTATGCATCACTCTTCCCACCGGTCGCTCAACAAGACAATGTAGCCTACAAACTACAGTCATTGCAGTCTTACATCACCTCGTCACATACAATTCCCTTGACTCTTGCCATTGCAACCCTTTCGTCCCCTCCACAAGACAAGAAGCGCCCTCAGGCCGCGATATCATCTGTTGTCGTGTCGACAGCGCTTCACGCGTCCATTCTCCATGATTCCGAGGCCCTACGTGAAGAGATGCCCGGAATAGAAAGGTCAGGGCGCGTTCACCGTCCAGCCTGCAACAATGTAGAATGAATATTCCTGATGTAGATTCAAAGTCGCCGCGCAGAAAAATAGCACAAACTGGTACTGCAGCTATGCCAAGTTGTTGCCAGCCCCAAACGCCGGAAAGGTGCAGATATATGACCCCAACACCAAGGCGTTCGTCAATCATCCAGAGTCGGGTAAAGTGGACCCCATAGTAGATGTCGATGGTCCATTCGCGTACTTTTTATCCACCATCAACGTCGATCGTTTGGAACCAGCCTTCAGAATCACTCCTCTAACAAGAACTATACCCCCAGTGGAAGCTACTTGCGATTTAGTATTGGTGCGGCCCTTGAGAGATCCTTCGATCTCTCTGGATAACACGGAGTCAAGAGCATCATTTGTGCCCAAGCTCCGGACCGTCCTTGGTACAGCTTATCAGGATGGAGCCCACATAGACCTGCGCTACAGTCCTGAAGGAGAAATCACTACGAGCGGTGACGGACCGGTCGTAGTGGAATATATTCGATGTGGAGGATGGGAGTGGATTCCGGTGAGTCGGTACAAAATAATTCTCGAGGATTCTTACAGATGAACCTTTTCAGGATGAGTCGGATGAGAATGCTCATCTCTTGTGCTCAGACGGCGCCATCTCGTATATTGAGAAAGGTGGCCGGGCTGTGTGCTCTGCAGCGACACCCCGCGACGGCGCTGGATTTACTGTATATGCATGATGTGTCGTAGTACCGCTAGCAATTGAATGTTAACACAAGCAGATTCCAGATTGAAGTCCATTTTCCTCGAGTGACATGAATGCAATCAAACGACAACTCTGGGATACTTGCCTGCAAGTGCATCACGAGCAGCTTGGCTCCCAAGTGCATACACCTCTCCCACGGTTCCAGTAGCCTCGATCTGGGGATCTCTACTTAACAGATGGCTAATCGATTATCGAGACAAGCACTGACCTCTGCAACCTTGCCTTGGCTAGTGTAGTATTCTATGACTGGCATAGTGTCATTCTGATATGTTCCTGCAGCGAGATTCAACAAAAAATGGCAACAGAAGCTGGTTCAGGGCATACTAAAGCGTTTTTTGATACTCTCCAGATTGTCATCTTCCCGTCCGCTGGTCTTTGCTCGAACGAGGAGGCGCTTCTCCATAACTTCCTCCGAAGTTGAGAAGAACAAAACCACGGACGATAGGCATACCTGATCGGTGCAATCAACATAATGCCATGAGGGACCTAAGAAAGAGAACAGACAGTCTTATCGAATTCGATTGCCTGGTCCATTTTTCGAGGGAATCCGTCAATTAGAAAACGGCCACGTCCGTCCTTCCAACCCTCTCCCGGTCTATTCTGCGCCATAGCAGCCTGCATGGCATTTTCCAAGAGTTTAATTGTAACTTCCATCGGGACAATGGTGCCTTCTTTGATACACGTCTGTATTAATGTTCCATACTGGGACCCTTCACGGTTTTGTTCTGCTCGAAGAAGATCGCCAGCTACGATGCATGACGAGTTAATTCCACAGCAAAACAGAACGCGTCCAATCGAACGGACCAGACAAGTGACAGAAGCCATATTCGTCGACGAGCTTGGCACATTGGGTACCCTTTCCTGGACCGATATATCAGAGACAGTGCTGAATCTATCCAATCAACATACCAGCTCCTGGACCGCCAAGGACATAGATGACGGTGACCTTGCTGTTATCAAAGGTAGGCGACATTACTAGTTTAAGTCTTTGTGACGCGGTGGAACGAGAGGATGGTCTGCTTGTCGGGGCTGGCTAGAAGCTGGGTTTGTCTGTTCTCTAGATTTGACGACGGAGTAGAAGACAGCAAAGGAGGTGACGGAGAGGGCAACGAGGAGCAGCGGATTCGGGCCTTTCCTGATGGTCATTCACCAAAAGTGTTCTGTCATGTGACCACATGGATCTTGAACACCTCCACCCAACTCGCGTCGACGCTGTTCGTGCCTGCTATAATGACGACGCCACAGATCTCCTCGCCGTCGCAGGAGAACACTCTGTCGATGTTATTGTCATCGTACGCGTTCTTGTTCTCCCATAAAGCTCTCTGACCATTATTCCAGTCCGACTCGGACTGCCAAACCATCGCGTCGTTCCATATTGGCGCCCGTACAACCGCTCTGGCCTGGTCACCACTGACTGTATCTCCTACAGTCAGCGACAACTGGAATATAGAGTGCGTGTTCATCACCACCAACAATCGCGATCTTCTCATTCCATGACAGGCTCGCAGTGGCAGACGCCGATTTCGGCCTCCACCTACTCACACAATCGTTTCAAGGGGAAGAATCTACCTTCCAATTTGGTGGAGGTATGACAGGACACCACGGCAAAATTAATGATATGACTTTTTGTGGTGGCCGTGGCGAGGACAGCTCGCGTTACCTTGCAACCGTTTCAGGTCGATTCATTACTTTCGTCCTCTTCTTGGCTCACCTGTTTCTCTAGACGATAAAATGCTCATGGTTTGGGACCTACAACCCCCAATTGACCCTCCATCTTCTGAACAATCTCCGGAATACGAGGATTCAAATGATCGGCCCCAGCCTACTGCCTATGTCATCACGTTCCCCCATCCTCTGACAACCATAAACTCACACCCATCTACCAGCAAAGAGTTTCTGGTGTCTGACTGCCGTGGATCTATATTTCTGACGGATTGGCGTTCGGATCCCCAAGAAATGGATCAAGACGTCTGGAGACATTCAAGTCTATTGGAACTTGTAGAACCATCCGCTCTTTCTGATCACACAATGGGCTCATCGACTCGGTGGTCAGCTTCAGTGGCATGGCGTCGAGATACTAGTGACATGTGAGTTATCCGCTTTGCGCTATCATGGTGTCTGCTTCATGATTACTGTTTGAAGCATTGGTGCGGTGTATGGTTCCAAGTTCTCTGTTTGGGACATTGGAAATCTTCGAGGTGGTAAGCCACTCGCATCTGGTATGAGTTTTCCAGAGGCTGGGCATCGATTCCGGTAAGAACATTTGTGTGGCTTTCGTCCCTCTCCTCTACCGACACTTTTTGTCAGATGGTGCCCAACATATCCAGACTACTTTGCAATCTCTGCACAAACTCCCATGCAAGGTGCTATAATCCACATTCACAACACCAATTACTTGCAAGCGCAGCCAACTGAATTCAGTCTTCTTCAAAAACCACATGTCATTCAAGACTTCGATTTCTTGGCCCTTCGTGGTATACCTCGCATTGCAGCAGCAGTGGGAAAGAAAATCTTCATCTTCCCAATTGGAATAGATGCCCGAAATACATCAACCGGAGAATTTGTTCAAAGTGCATGATTTGCATTTGATTACATAAATATTATAATTTGTTGTAGGGTAACTCTGACACAGATCATACAATGATACACAGGAGATATTGATCATCACAAAACAGTTACATGCTAACAGACGAGACGAAAAGTTAATGACCGTAGTTGCTAGACTGGTGCATGTGCTGTTGCTGCTGATAGGAATGCCCATGTGAGTGATGGGGGTGGAGATGTGGGTGCATATGGTGATTGTTTTCTGTATTATAGGGCCCGGAGATTCTATCCGGTACTTGGGGAAGCATTGGGTGATTGTCCTCGTTCTCGCCGAAACCGAGCTCTATAAACATGTTTTTCCAATAATGTGCATCGAGCTCTGACGTATATTGCGGCATTTGGGGGATGTTATACCCATAGTTCATTATGCCAGCCATTGGCATGCTGGTGGTGTTCATTGCTGGAGCAACAGGATACGACTGTTGCATGAGCGGAAGCGGAGGCGGCTGAGCATGCGCGGGGTGTGGAGGCAGGTTCGGTGAAGCAGGGAAGACTTGCTCAGTAGTTGCAGGTACCGATCCATAATACGTTTGTGCGGGCGGATGAACGGATTGCGGTGGGGCTGAGAGGTACTTGAGAAGCTGAACAGAAACGGCAAAATAAACAAGTATCTCACGCTCAAGTTGGGGATCAATTGCCATGTCATGCTTCTGATCATTGCGGCGAACAAAGACGTCGTTTGAAACAAGAGACCTTAGGAAGCGAGCATGTGTTGCTGCAGATGATTCGGGAGCAATCAGAGACGCATTGTGGTATGCCTCAGCTGTTGCCGAAATAAGATCATATATATCTTTGGATGTACTCTCATTTAATTGTGAGTGAATTGCCGAGCTTCGTAGAAGCTTTAAATTTTACGTGAGTCAAAAAGGAGACAATCACGGATACTGTACGTACCTTGAGCAAAAACACGGCGCAGTACGCAGACATTACCATGATAGAATCTTGTCCATATCGCTAGGGGCATTGATGAACAAACGGAACTCGATGAAAATAGAATAACTTACTAGCATACTCATGCGTGCAAAGTCACGAGAAACAATCTTCAGAGCATCAAGAGCACTAGTGCAGCATAGCGAGACAGCCTGCAAGCTAGGACTCTGGCGGTTCGACTGTCTCAAGTTGAGGAAGTTTACCAAAATCAGATCAGGACCACTCACCGGAGACACAGCGAAACTGTTGAGGAACACGCGGACATATAAACGGAAGAAACTCAGGAACGAACTATGAAACTTGTCGCCGTTGGCTGCAGGTAGGTTGTAGTGATGATGGTATGACATGTATTAGGACTACAGTACCTCGGTCCATTTCATGTTGCCATTTGTCTGCCCATTCTGTCAATTTTTGATTGCAAGTTTTGAGAACTGCATCATAGTTGACATCATGATGGGCACCGGATGCTGCTCCCTTGAAAATGTCCGTCGTTTCCGCCTGTTATCAGCGTGATCAATGAATGGAGAGGCTTCAATTGGTGACCGTCAAGACACCGACCGCAATAATACGTAATTGCACGAATGCAGCGACAATGACATCCTCAGGCCGAATCGTACCGCCTCCTTGTTCGTGCCACTTGGATGAGTGACGGATCATGTCGTCTTCAGGGAGCATCCAGTGTCGCCCTGTCTGTGTAGCGAGACTTCGGTCGTGGACGAACAGAACCAAATAAGTGCGTTCGCAATTCCGTCGTTCCAATAATTGAAGTTGTGTCTCATTCGGCGGTGGTTGGGCCCTATACCGATTAAGTTTCAACTCGACGGCCATGCGGCAGGCCTAGAGAAGGCCCGATAAGTAAAAACCTTATTTACAAACGTCAATTACTCACATAACCAATATACGTCCAAGTGCGCTACAAAGGTTGATACAGGGTCAGCTTTCCGATGGAATTGAAATAAGAGAGATTGTACATTTTCATCAGGCTCTTTCCAGTATGTGAGACAAGCAAATGCTTGCACAACCTCAACGCGCTTCCAGCCTTCCGCAAATGCCCGTACGGCAAAATCGTTTGCGAGCTTTTGACACTGCTTATACGATTCATGGCGGAAAAATTTGCATCCTGCCATGATCAAAGTGGTGAAAAGAAACGGGCATTTGGATCGAACGTATGCCACGGAGTGGAGAGCGGGATCGAAAAGGTTGATAAACGGATTTAAGCGCAAGAAGATGGCATCGAATAAGACTTTTGCATCCTCTTCAGTAATGATTCCTGCAGTGATGGGGTCATTGAGTCCACTAGGAAGAGGAGCAATGCGGGGTAGTGGTGGGGTGAGAGGGCTGTTATGGTTTGACTGGCCATTGGGGGGAGAAGAGTCGGCCTCGGGATTGAGGATAGTTCGAAAGAAAGAGTTTCTCTGGTTTTCCCGTCTAATGAGACCCTCGGGAAAGATGGTTTCCTCGTTGCGGTCAGCATCGTCTTCGTCGTCGATTTCCATGGAACGGGAACCATTTGATTGAGGGTAGCCTTCGACGCCGGGATATTGAGGCAGGTTGAGAGGCGGCAGTTCCTTGGAATTGAAGTGGGAGCCTGAAGAGTGGTAGGGCCCATCACTTGACCTAGACCCGCCGTACTCTTGGCCGCTGGTGGAGCCAGACATTTCTGCGGTCTGGGATTTCATCTTTGCAGAGTTGAGACCTTTTTCGAGACGACGAAGCATCTTTGAGGCCTCGGATAGCCTGTGAGGACCGTAAGCGGCATAGATATCAGGATGTGAGAGAAATACTGTACTTGGAGCCAGGCTTGCGACCGCGGCGATGCTTTTCGAAGATGCACCTGAGAAGATGGGGTAAGCAAGGAGACACGAGTCGACAGACAGGGACTGACTCGACATTTGAGCGCCTGCAACGCTGGCACTTTTGGCCGTCTTCTGCGCCGACACATCGCATCTAGACTGTGTGAGGACAAAGAAGGGGAGTGTGGGGGGAAAACGGCACCTTTGCTGCACGACATACGGTGCAGGCCCGTGCGCCACGAGAGATGGGGGGCTTTGCGCTGAGATGGGTGTGAGATTGTACTGGAAAAGAAGGAAGAAATTGCGTACGAGGAGGTCTTGGGTTCGTCCACGGTGCCGGGCTGAGTATCCATGGCCGGTTTTCAAGAACGGTGATCAAAATATGGTTGCCGGGGAGGCTGGGGGCGGCGGACGTGTGCAACGGCGGCAACGGGGGCTGGGTGTGGTGGTGGGAGAAAAGAGGGAGATGAGGGCAATGATGGGGCTTGGGGGACGAGGCTGGGCTTTGAGGCCGGCAACTTGTTTACGCCTGGTTTGTCCGCTTACATATTATTTGCCCGATACATCCGAACAGCTCGGTCACTTAGGCCTTCTTACTCCCCGGCCGGCATTTGTACATTCTCACACAAATCTCCGCTACATCAGAAACTAGAACCCTCGCCCTCGGCCACGTCCACCCCGTCCCCGTCCCCGCCCACGGTCTCCAGGGCGTCCTCGTCCCCGACCACGTGTTTCGTCCTTCTTTCGCCCTTTGGGCTTCGGCGCATCATCCACCAGCAACGTGTCCAACGGCAGCGCGTCAGGCAGGATGAAATACCGAATGTTGTTCCCCCGGATCGACAGCGAGTCAAGTGCTGTCACTTCTTTATTTCTCCCAGTCAGTTTGACCGTCTTCAAATGCGTGTTCATCTGCATGTCAACACCTGGGAAAAAAACACCCATCAGAAATCATACTTCAAACAGCACACTGAATCCATACCAGTGATCGTCCCATGCACTGACGATCCATTTTTGAGCTGCACCGTCACACTCTCATTGTTTAATTTCATTAAGAATCTATACATCGTTCAATCAGCACCCAGCATGGTAGAAACCAACCCATAATGCTAAGCCGGCCAAACAACACCGAAACCAAATCAAAATTCTTCGCATACTCACCTTACAAGCTTCATTTTTCGGGAGTCAGTGTCGGCGGGGCTAAAAATGGGCCGTAAGAACAGGAATTGAAACGCCTTGAGGCCGTGGTTGACGATGAGCAGATTGAACGGCGGAGTTTAAACACATTCCCTAACCCATCCCCACGTGATGTGGCGGTGACAAATTTTGATTCTCTCTTTCGCGTCGCGTTTATTGATGTCAACTCAATGTTGGCTTCTTCTGATATATGGGAGCCAACTCTGACCTTTCTATCCTCACGACGCGTCTTGGCGCTCATACTTTCTACTCTGCTTTACTCAATTCTCGTTGTTGTGCGCCCGTTCTCTAAATTGGGTGGTCCTTCGGCTTTTTTGGCTTTGACCATGAAGGACCTAGCTTTTCCCGTACAGGACAATCTTGCTCAGCAAACTAACTGAATCTACTGTCTTTAATGTCATCGGCGGCTTTATCTCTATCGGACTCTCAACTCTAGCAAACTACTTGTCCTCACTTGCATTCATACATGGCAAGGTTGTCACGGCACGCCTCATTCCCGCTCTTTTCCTCGCTGTTGTTAGTTTTTCCGGTAGATTATACTCTGCGGTAATGAATACCTCTTACTCTTTCCCATTTCTAGCTGGGTGGCTCAAAAGTCGTCTGCCTCGTCTATTGATTCCAAGCCGCATAATGTGTTTCGTTGCGATATGGGTGCTAACCTCTGATGCTGGAAGCATCAAGGTATGCTCTTTTCAATCAGAAGACTACGCTTGCCAAACTATTTCCTAGGCCATCTGGCCTCTGGCCAGCCATTTCATCTGGATCCTACTGACTGCCTCTGTGACAAGTTAGATATCTAGCCTATTGTTACTCGAATGGTTTTCCACGCAGTTTGCGAGTGATGTCGTCTTATGTTTTTCACGCTTGCATGCCTGTCTCCGTCATCGCCTTGGTACAGCCTTCCCTGAGATGCCAGCGACCGTTCTAAGCCCCGGATCCAAAGCGGACCTTCTGAAGCCCTCGATATCTTTGGATACCGTATATCAGCAGGCTACATTCGAGCTTAGGGTTGGCCGTCTCAGTGGTCGGTTGAATGCGAATCCTTCTAATTAAATCTACGTGACGTCTATGCAGTCAAACGTTTAAAACCTTTTACACGGACGATCGAGGTTCGTGTACTGCTAGAACCTTTTCACTCTTGCTCATTCCAATGAAAGCGCCTGAGGCGAGAATTGTCAATAGAGTTGACGTTCCCCCAGGCGCACCATTCGACATCCAAAGCATTATATAGTCCTGCACTCAATCTCGGTTGCGCGATCCTTGACTCCTTAAATGCGATTGAAGAGGTTATCCTGACTTGTTTCAATCAATCAGTACCTCCAACGAGCTCTCGGTCCCAAGATCAAGCTCTTACTGATGTGAAGACTCGTCTTGCCTCGGCCTTGCTCTCTGTTCAAGTTGAACTCAAAACTGTATGCGAAACCGAGGAATTCGAAGCCATTGCTTCATCCGTAGACGTGTTTGAGTTATGTTCATTCATAGTTTCTTTGTTACAGGTACTCAATGAACTCCTTATCACATAGCCACACTTATTTTGTTGTATGCAGATGGCGCAGGATGTTCGAAGCGCTCTACGAGACGCAGAAGACATTCTCACAAGTTATAAAGAGTCATCCACCCGTCTCTGGTACCCACGTTTCTCTTGGGCATGGTCAGGAGTAGCTCCTGGTACTGTGCTTCTCGATGAAGCCACTATCTCTGAAGACCAGGAGATGCAAGATATGACGAATAGCACCTCGCAACACGAGCCACTTCGTGGAATTGCAGAACAGAGACTACGTCTCCCCGATCTTCGGCAAAAACGGTATTCACTGAGTCACAGGAACCATGGCATACTTTTCTCCGTCAACGTTTCATACATACGGTCTGGAATAGTCCCCGAGTTCTCGGCAACCGTCTACTGTTATCCCGGATCACCAGGGTCGTAAAGCATTCACCTCATTTACACCATGCTCTGAAAAATGCTGCCGGTGTCACCATTCTGAGCATGCCGGCCTTTTTATCTCCGGTGACCAGTGGTATGTATGCTTGACGTTGACTTTTGATCTTTATCGATGATCAATCTTCAGGTTATGAATGGTGGTACAAGACCTTCTACGCGCAATGAATGTTGATATCTTTTGTGTGGGTCCTTGAAACAAACACGGGAGCAACGGTCAGCACTTCTACCCGTTTATTCCATTCGGCAATCATCATCGATTCGTAGTGGCGAGTAGCACATTTACGCCTGGTGAGAGCATTTTTCCTGTTGTAATCTCCCACTTACTCTGGGCCCAGTCAGGAACTATACTTGGAGCAATCTATGCTTTTATTGTAGGTCAAAGCAATTGTCAGTTCCGTCCGCATCCTGATCTCGTAACAGGTCGCTCTAATCTGCAAGACCAATCAATGCCTATGCATTAGTTGTCTTCTCTGCAGTACGTAGTCAATGACTAGCAGCTTTGATACTTCGTCCACTCATGTGAGAGCCCCAGTTTGCTGACTTTCCCATCACATATTTCATCACGAAAACAACGGTTCCCTCCCTTGGTGTGGTCATGTCAATGGCCTCATTTGTTCACCTTGATATCCGGCTCACCCGGTCTTCAGTGCCATAACACTGCCACCTGTGATGTTTACTCCTTATATTAATGATGCTGTAGACCAGCCATGTTCGCCGGGCAGTGAGTGAGTTTAGCTGACATGTCGGTAGCACTTTTGACTGACGATCTCATATCAAGTGCTCGCCGTTCTTCGCGGTGCGATGATCGCCGCTGGCATAGTAGCCGCATTGTTGATGAATAGCTTTATATTTCCCCGTCACTGCCGGGTATGTGTAGGCATTCTCACGCAACATACGTTTTAAAAGGAGCATTTCACAGGTACTATTCTTGAATAGTGTATGTAGAACTCTGAGCTTATTCGGGAAACTGTATATGGGACTTAGCCGGTAAATAAAACATACGTCCACATTGAAAAGTACCCTTATGTATATTTCCAGTGACTTGCTAGATTCCCGGACATCGTCATTTGCAAGTCACCAATCTATACAGTTAGAAATTAAAATTCGCCGACTAGATCACCGTGCGTTCGTCTCTCTTGATTACCATATACTGCAACCCACGAAACTGTTGAGGGAGCATGGCGGTTCTTAATACCCTTGCTGATATCATGGAACAGGAACATCGATCTTCCTGATCACGATAGATGACGAGCTAAGTCTCGTGCCTGTGAGTGGCTATCATTGAGACTTACACACCTTCTCAAAACAAAGCGTTCAGAAACCGATGCGATGTTACCGGCAAACAATCGCTTCAAAACCTTTTGGATCTCCTGACGGGTGTACGGAAGATCCGTGAGAACATTCCCCGCAAGGAATCCGTGGAAGCAGTTATCGCCCAAAGGCGTGAACTGGTGAAGATAACCTCTTCATGTGTTGTGTTATCTGACATTCTTCCCCAGATGTCGAGTGTCTGCCTCTCATTCTTCGCGTGTGAGCACGCTTTCCAGTCAAGACAAAGCCTTCCTCAATTTTTGCCATCTGCTCGGGATGCTCTTAAAACCCTAGAGAGGGGGGTAGGGGAACATATCTCAAAGACTCGGAAACGAATTGCAGAACCTTTCGGGATGCCTATAGTCTATGCTTACGCGGAAAGAAAAATTTTGAGGGATTTAGTACAGGCTAGAGAAGATCTATACTCGCCAGCTTTTTTGTACATCTGCATGGTATATTAGGCCAGTATCCGATGGTGTTGTCATGGACGAGGAGACCATTGAAGGATTAATAGAGCGCTGAATTTCCTTGACTCGTCTGATCTTTGGAGAGATTGGACCGGGAGGCTGACGTCCATCATGATCTTCTTGCCAGCCTCCTTCCTATAATATGTCAATTGCAATGTGACTTGAGACTCGATTTTCATCGACGGTCCATTTCGTCGCCATCCACCTCCGCCGCAACGTTGGACCACAATCTTACTATGAGTCACTTCAAAATCGCTCCAAGTGAGTTGCTAGTCTTTTCCCTCGATAGCCTGTTGAATGTCAGTGACATCCTCGGTCTCCAGTGGTGATTCTTTCCCTCATCCTCACGGGTTTGGTTGCTTTTACCATAGCTGGCGTTGTACTTGTTTCTTTATTCAATCGACGACGCTACCCCAATACACACCCATCGAACTCACGTACTCGTCGTCGCCACATGCCCGCCGGTTGGATTATAAGCCCCTCTTCTTCCACCAATTCCGATGCGCGTACTGCAATTACTATCGAGATATCACCATCATGTCCGGTATTCTTTGGTGACGTGGAGGAGAAGAGAGGTGTCCAAGTCATGGTCACGCCCCCAACTCCAGCGAAATCAGAGGCATTTATGACATCATCACCGCCTTGGAGGACATAGTAAGTAGTAAGTAAGTATACATTCTTCCCTAGAATGAGACTGACAATTCAATTTATAATCAACTTTTAGATAGCATGCAAGAGATGTAGAGACAGCAGCGATGTACATACATGATATGTTATAAATAATCCGGGATTGTGATACATAGCTTGCAGGTGCATCAATGGCGTTGAAGAATGGAGTAAGCGGATACCATGATACATGTAAAACAGCAGTAGTAAAAACAAGACACGCAAAAGACATGAGAGAAGGGAATTATGCCAGAAGATCCCGCAGGATAGATTTAAATTAACAATGAGAGGAACTCAGGAATCTATCAAGTTCGAAAGAAAGGGAGTCAAAATGAAGAGAGTCGAGCCTCATTTCGAAGCTAACATCTCGTTCCTCAAGTGCAGAAGTATCTGTAGAAACCCGCTTTTGACCAAGGGGCAAGGTATGTCCAGGGTTGAGAGGAGGTAATTCCTCAGTTTGAGTATTCAGTCCAGAAGACGAATCTGTCAAAGGCCCCGATGGATTACGGGACCTAGAGATGGGGACGGAATCCGAAACTCCATCTGACTTAGAGAAGGAAAAGATGCGGTTTAGGGAAAAGTGCCGTCGATTCGGGGTTGTGGGATTATGTGAAGAACTTTGATGACTAAGAGAGGTGGCATTTGACGAGGCAAGGGGAAGTGGTTGTGCGTTCGAAGGAGAAACGTTACGAAGCGACGAAGGATACCTTGACCCTTCTAAAGGTGTCGATGGAACTTCAACCAAGTCAAAGGAAGATACAGATGGCGGGAATCGAAGAGTCGTAGGCGAAGAAGAGATCTGTGAGAAGGCAGCAGAGCTACGACGCGATATGTTGGTTCTCGCCAAAACCTCTTCTTTCTTGGAGGGAGGCAAGATGATTTCAGCCTTGTTTCTCGAGCGCAATGAGCCTTTCCCCGAAATTTTGAAGGTCTGGAGCGCTCTAGAAGCTCGAGCTCTGAGAGACTTGGAAGTCTGTAGAGGTGGGGTGGAGGTACGGAATGGCTCCTCGATATCGGTGTAGCGACTGACTTTGACGACCTCGACAACCTCAGAATCGTTACCCACATCTTCTGAATCTATTAGATCTGGCTCCTGTTCAGATTCTTCCACATCCAAGTTCATCTCGCCATTTGATTCCATATAGTCGCCATTCATGAGATCCATTCTCAAACTGGTCTCACCGTTGCTCTTCGGCATGGGGATAGTATCTATGGATGATTGAAGTTCCTTGAGGTCGCGGTACAACGAAGGCGCATTGAATTCTTCCCGAAGTACACGGCGAGGAGAGTCTGAGGCACTTGCGTCGAAGCAACACCATGCAGGAGTGTCATCCTCTTCTGGAGGAACAACAAAGACTTGAGGCATGATAGGTTGTTGAGATAGATTAGACGCGTGGTCATCCGTGAAAAGGAGTGTAGGCGCCATGGCTGGCCGGCAAGGACGACAAGAGCAAAATGAACGACAAGGGTCCCTTCGGTCACGTGCTCGCGCCACGACAACCATAATTCCGAGCCCCGGTCACTGGAATTAGACGGCCATGAAGCTCAAGTCGCAGCTCGTGCTGCTCGGTCTTACGCAGTTCGCCCTCTCTGCTGACAATGACAAGACCCTTCTATGGGGTCCCTACAGGCCCAACCTTTACTTTGGTCTTCGTCCCCGTATACCCAATTCTCTCATGACTGGACTTATGTGGTTTGGTACCCATGACTATCAGTCTATAAGCCGTGAGATTTATCATATCAATGTGTTCTTACGGCCTTTGATATGGGCTATATCTAGGGACGCGACATGCTTGTGAGCAGGGTGACAAACTCGACAGCTATACATGGACAGAATACGACACACGTCAAGGCGGTGTGCAGGTCATACAGGATAGCGCCAACAATGTCAAGATAACCACCGAGTTTCTCAAGGTGCCTGGTGGAGACCATGGGGGAAGTTGGGCTGCTCGGGTGAAGGGGGAACCCATCAAGTCCGGTGCGTAGTTCTACCCCTTGCAAACCGTCTTCGTATGTCTCTTATCAAGTCATTATAAGATATTCCATCTCATATATCTGCCATCTTTTATTTTGGTCTTGAAGGTCTCGGAGGATTGGAAATGGAGACGGACGAGGCCGAAAATGTACGTGTATAATATCTTATAATTGTGGCGTGCATCCATTCGCGACTCGTGAAGGGCATTGACGGCGAATTCAAACTCTCTGGTTCAACTCCGGAGCTAGACGACTTTATAATTCGTGTCATTGATGGTACTTGTAATCATTTTCGCTATGCACCGTGGCTAACCACGTCATAGGCCCTAATAACACGGCGGTCAAAGATGGTTCACATGCCAATGACTTTCAAGAACGGATTGGAAAAACCCACTTTATCGGCCAACCCATTGCGGCTGGTGGAGTCTGGCAGGCCAAAGGTAGGTTACAATGTTCCTGGTTCGACATCTGGTAAACTTACATACACCTTCAGATTCTATTTTGAATGCTCTTATAGTTAGGGCTCGTGAAGTTATCAGTTCCTATCAGGATCCTGAAGCTGGCCTACCCGACCCTTCATATGTTCTCCAGCTTCCCGACGAGACTTACAGCGGGAGCAATCTCTTTGCCGTTCAAAAAATATTCGACGGACCATTCCAATTTGATGTGTTGTTTGAAAGTGGAAGCTCCAAACAGAAACTCAGTTGTGAGCTTGAAGAGTCACCTGAAATTTCTAGTTACGCTGCTCTAACCATCACTCAGCAATAATCCTCGATCAGGGAATACCGGCATTGGTCGATAATTATGACCAACGTTTCCGTTCTGTATTCCCTCATCCATCCGATTACGACAAAGAGAAGGAAAAGTCTCTGGAAGCGTTTTCCAAGGCCATTACTTCCAACCTTATTGCTGGTGTAGGGTATTTCTATGGGACGTCTATTGTCAATCGCAAGTTCTCATTTGAATGGGACGAAGAAGAAGACGCTCCCCTAGTAAATGCTCAAGAAGAAGAGGGTGATGAAGTTCAGCTCGGGGCTCGATTGACTGACCCTAAAGCGCTGTTAACGGCTACGCCGAGCCGCAGTTTCTTTCCGCGAGGCTTTTACTGGTATATATCATGTCCATAATGATGACCCTCGTTGCTCAAAATTTTCTTCAGGGATGAAGGTTTCCACTTGCTGCACATAGGACAATGGGATAATGATTTTAGGTGAGCTTGAACGAGCTTCAGTTGCATTCTCAGTGATCACATTCCATTCGCCTTCAGCCTAGAGATCCTGAAATCCTGGATTGATCTGATTGATGAAGATGGATGGGTGGCTCGAGAACAAATCCTTGGAGAAGAAGCGAGGAGCAAGGTAAGGCATGCTGATTCGTTTAATTTCAATGGTAAGAGTCATGCACTCTAGGTTCCTCAAGAGTTCCAAACTCAAGTACCGAACTACGCCAATCCACCGACACTTACAATGGCCGTCACGGCCTTCATCACTCGTTTAAAGACCATTGCCGCCTCCAAGGGCCCATCTGATCAAGACTTAGGATTTGGTTTCGGTTTGGGCAGCGAAGCTCAAGTTCCTTTCGCGTCTCCCGCGGTTGCTGCAGCAGGAACCAAATATCTAGACTCATCCGAAAAAGCCCTATCTTTCTTGAAGTCGATTTACAAGCCTTTAAAGCGTCACTATGATTGGTTCCGTCGTACTCAACGTGGACAGATAAAACAGTATGCACGTAAAGCTAGGTCAAGAACTGAGGGCTATCGCTGGCGTGGACGATCAACACTTCATGTTCTGACGAGTGGTATGGATGATTATCCACGTGGACCTCCACATGCAGGAGAACTGCATCTAGACTTAATATCCTGGATGGCATTCTTTACTCGGACAATGAAGGAAATAGCGGGATACATTGGTGAAACAGATGATGAAATCACTTTTCGTGAAATTGAGACGGCTATCCTTGACAATATCGATGGTATGTGATCTGGCGTTTCCGTATATCTTAGCATTCCGGTTAATCTGCCGACAGATTTGCATTGGAATGCAGAGAAGAACATGTACTGCGATGTGAATGTCAACGATGAAGGTAAACTTGGTCCTTGTCTGATTATGTACCATCTCAATCGCACTTAATATAGATGAATCGTATCATGTCTGTCACAAAGGGTACCTGTCTTTGTTCCCTTTGTTCCTCTCTCTCCTTCCTCTCACTGCCCCTCAACTTGGCCACATACTTGATCTTCTTCGAGATCCTGAGCACCTCTGGTCGTCGTACGGGATACGAAGTTTATCAGCAGCTCATCCAGAATTTGGTCAAGGCGAAAATTACTGGAAAGGCGCAATATGGGTACAAATGAACTACCTCATATTGAGAGCCCTACATACAGTAAGATTTCTTATGTGTTAAATTCATTTTAACCTGTTTCATTTTTTTTCAGACGTATGCTGCTCAGCCAGGACCCTATCAAGCCAGGGCGAGAGAGGTCTATAGCGAATTGAGAAAAAACATCGTTGATAATGTCTTCAAGGTAATTTCTCTTCAGCCTCAGTGCATCGCCCTGACTGAAACCTTTGGAAGGAATATGAACGAACGGGCTACGTCTGGGAACAATATGACGCTATCACTGGGGAAGGAAAAAGAAGGCAAGCGGTTTCGCAGGATGTTCACAATTGATTCTCACGATGTGTTTCAGTCATCCATTTACAGGATGGACGTCGTTGACGACTCTGAGTGAGTTGCACGTGTTGTTAGCGGTCAATTTACTGACCACCTACCTCTACAGTTCTTTCTGAGCAGTACTAAATGTGTCCCTGTATGAAGTTGCGCTCAATCAAAGTTCAATCTACGTTATGAGATATTGAAAGATCTGGCAAGGCTTCCGGTGTTTCTGTGTTTGTTCTGTTATTGAAATCTTGTCGTCTCGACAAACCGACATGGAGTGCGGTGGCATCTCCTGGAGCGCCTAAGAAGGGTTCCTCGACATGCCAATTCCATCCTCCTTCCCGCGTAAATGGGAGGTCGCTATGTACAAAACCATGTGTCGGCTGGTATGCGAAATATGAAGCTGGGGCAGTGTCAGAAAGATGTGGATTACGGTCAAAAAGCGACGTGGTGCGAGGAAGGAGCAGATGGTTGAATCTAAAGTCGAAAATAGAGGCAAAAGTCTGTCGAAAAGCAACAAGAGCTGTTGTAATGCCGATGATGGCTCCTGCAACGACGTCGTACCAGTTATGAACTTTGCGGATAAATCAGCTTCGGATGAATGAAAGAATTGACTACCATACACTCATCGATGGTCAGTGCGCCAGAAATCAGAGTGGCACCAAGGATAGGACAGAAAAGGAAAATCATCTTCCAATAAGCAGGGTTGTGAGCGCTCATCACCTTCAGCTGAGCATTGAAATATAGTGCAAGATAAAATAAGCCTGCCCATGCCGCGGTAGAGTGTCCAGAGGGCATGGATTCGAGTGAGTCGTTGATTTGTTTCTTGTCACCGGTGCAGACGGAGCGATCGTACATGAGACTGGCGAACCCGATTCCACTTGGGACAGCGTTGGCTTGTATGTTTGGCTGACAGACAGCGTAAAAGTGTGGGCGAAGGCCTCCGATCAACCATTTTACCCAGACCTGGAACACAGCAGCGGTAACCAGGCTTTTGAGAAGGCCCATGGTAGTGGTCAATAAATCGTTCACGCTTCTTCTCCGCGCTTGAAAGACGCAGAAAAAGAAAAACGGAACGAAAAAGGCGATGATAGCAGCGGCCCAAATAGGGATGATTTCCGTCCGTAGAGGATATGCGAACTGCGGATATACGACCTCGCCGTTCTGGAGATATACTGGGAAGGATCTGTTGGGTGCCGGCGCTGAAATGTATAAAGATTAGAGAAATACATAGAAAAGGCGAGCTCACGAGCTTCATAAATGCCCAAGCCAAGGGCTCCCATGAAAGCCATAGTGATCAAGTCGACGCCATGGAGTCTAAGCCAAACGCGAAAACAGAAAGGAACATTTGTGTTCTTGGGGCCATGTCTAGCCGCGCTACCAGCTGAGAGGTCGGCGATGGCTGGAGGCATGTTGTCTCACGAAGAGAGTTGTGCGGATAGAGTATATTCTAAGAATAGACTATGGGTACGTGTAGAAACAATACAGTAATGGATAAATAGGATACAATTGCGATGTCCCTGCTATATAGCTTCAGACTCTTCTCGAATATCGTGAATCTCCGTTGCCAAAGGAGATCCAGGTAATTCACCTCCAATAGAGGCTGTCTCGGTTCTACGCTTCCTCCTTCGTGGCGCAGTCGATCCCGTTGGAGATATAGGAGGTTTGAAACCATTAGACTGTAGTTGTGCAAGCAAATCTCGTGCAGCATCGACTGTTTCATCTCCGGACGGAAGAGTTTTCTCTAATGTAAGAGAAAGCGGCGCTGATGGTTGCGTATTGGTGGTAGCTGGCAGCCTGCGTGCTGCCCTGCGACTGATAGGGTCACCGTTGCGAAGTTTCTCCAACAGTGAGTCAAGGACATCGGAAGACTCGCCCGCGGCCGCAATTTCGCTCAGAGCCTTCTCGCGGGCCAACTTGTGCCCTTGAAGAGCCTGTTTGCGTTTCTCGATTGCAGCCTTCTCTTCTGCGGCTGTTTGATTCTCGGCTTGACATTTCTGCGAACGACATAAATAACTAGTAGGTTGGTCGACTCTACTCTCGCACCTTGTAAGAAGTGACAAAAGTCTTGAAGATACCATAGAAGTCAGATGACGTCATATTCTTCTCATCCTCGCCGTAGTAGCTGACAGCATCGGTAAAGGTGGATTCGGCATTATTGACGTCATGTATGAGGTCTTCCATTTGTGCATTGGCCTTGTTGAAGAACGCCCACATCTGTTTCCCATACTTGTCGGTTGCCGACAGATCTGCAAAATGCTCAACGAGTTCTCGACGAAGACGTGTAAGGCCTTCCCGTAGCTCAGATACTCCTTTACGGAGATCTTGCGCATTCACTGGATAGATCACAAATTAGCTGTTGCACTTCATGAATGCCCAACATTTCCCCTTACCTCGATAAGCCTCAGCCGGCTTTTCCAATTCATCTAAGAAAGCCAACATCTTCGGGAACTGTTTCGCAACCGTCCGTTCCAAGAAGTGAAGAAGTGTAGTATTGTTCACAGACTTGGTATCTACGAGCTGAGGAACCCTCAGCGCTGGTTGAAATGTCTATGGACGGAAAACTTACCTTGTTGATGCTGCTGACCTTGAAACCAAAAGCTCCACCTTTAATACCAGTTCCATTCATGTAGTTACCAATCAAGAGAATAAGCTATGGAGACATTAGTAACACGAATCCTGATAGTGAAGAGATTAATTATATTCACACTCAAGAGCTCCTTGAAATGTTGTGCCTCAAGCAGAGCGCGACCAGCTTCTGACAGTCTTCTTGCTCCCTGTGCTGAATCAGTGGGTTATCATGCAGGTATGTTAAAAATGAACCTCATCCAGAAGGGACCATACTTCATCAAAGGCGACCTTGTAGAGCATGCTTTCGATGCGAGGACTTAGACGGTCAATCTGAATAAGTTGGACCATCAGCCGGTCAGAAGGATGTAGGCCAGCAAGTTCCTCTGGATCGGCGTTCCGATACACATTGAGTTTCCCAACCTGTTCATGAACACCATTTATTAAACGAACGCATTTCGTCAATACTTGAAATATTACCTGTTCCGGAGAAGGAAGAACAGGTTTTAGCTCACTCAAGAAAACCTGAGTGCACAGCTCTTGATCAAATTGCTCTATTTTACGAGCAATTTCCTCGGGCTGCAATTTTCGAACGCGTTGTATGAGGATTTCTGATGGGAATATCAGTGGAAAATATAATATAAAGAAGATAAGGTGACACACCAACACGCTTCTTCGTCTGGGGATCCAGAACACTTTTAAGTTCTGCACGCTTTTGTCGAGCTGTATCAACATCAGCGCCTTACACATCACAAACATTCAAAACAAGGTTACCCATGAGATTAATGACGAGCTGTTTAGCCTTGAAATCTTCTTCCATCTCCAACCACACTCCATCGGATTGCAGCTTCTGCAGCATCTCCTGTTCTTGTTCGGGCTTCTCGGTGCTCCAGAGCGTCTTTGCAACCTGTTGCTGAGGCAGTTTATCCCATTGTAGCTGTTTCATCTTGATGCTTGGCGTAATCGGCATATCTTTGCGTGCATACAATAGGTTGCTGATGTTAGCACCTAGAATCAATGAACCTCGCGAGCTATGGTTAGAATTTTGGGCTGAACCAGGAAGTGGAGGTGGTGGCGGTGGACCTGTACGAGGGGTCGATGGTGCAGTGCCAGAAGGAGTGATGAAACCAGGTGCCGGTGGTGGTGGCGGTGGTGGTGGTGGTGGTGGCGGCGGTGGCGGCGGCGGCGGCGGAGCTCCGGGATCACGACATGCTTCTGAAGGACGAGTCGGTGGTGGTGGTGGTGGTGGAGGTGGAGGTGGAGGTGGAGGTGGAGGTGGAGGTGGAGGGGGCGGAGGTGATGAAGGCGCTGCTCCATCTGACAGAGGTAGAGGCGTTGTAGAGACAAGTTTTGTAGGAAGACCTTGATTTTTACCAAAGAGATGTTTGCTGAGTGCTTCAGCAGCGGAGCCAAAAGCAACCCGAGAGCTTGAAGAACTGGCGGATGTAGGGGCTGTATCCTCAGAAAGCGTCGTTGATCCGCTTCGTGTTGACTGAGTGTACACGCTGTCATCATCATGGACTGGTGAGGGTGAACGACTTGATTCGCCCAGCTCAAAATCTTCAGGTGGTGAAAGAAGGTTAGTAGACTTGTATGATGTATCTGTACTGAGCGGCGGTCGATCAGTGCGACGTGGAGAGCCTCGTACACTCCTTGAGCTTGATATTGATCCATTGGATGGGTTATACTGATACTGTGTAAAGACATATCAACATTTGGTGTGGGTGAATGACGTACCAGGTTGGCACCAGCTTCCAGCTGCTGCTGTATCTGTTCTTGTGCGTGCGCATCATCAGCATCCATAAACTGCGACACACGCCCATTCTCATCAATGATAGCAACTTGGGCACCCTTTCCATTCGCGGCAGCGCCTGACACCTTCTTCTTGCTACCTGCAGCTCGAGAACGCCTCAAACTGGCTTTTCCAGGAGTGGCGTCCAGATCCTCTTCCTCCTCCCTTACTCCTTCAACTTCATTTGAACCTTCATCCGGATCCATCCGTTTCCCGGGCCCTTCCTTTCCTTCTAGGATTTGGATGGTCTTCCTTCTATGGAAGTCCTTCTCAAGCTGTTGAACCAGCGTTTTCCTGTCCATACCACCGCCCTCGAGTACCGTCTCCACCCCCTTCCCAACTTCCTTCAACATCCGGAACAGTTCCATTATCTGTGCCTCAAGTTGTGCAACCTGCTCTTCGTAACCTGCTTTCTGAGTTGCCAACTGTCCCTGGAGCCTGGAGGTCGTTTCTCTCGAAACATTGAGCTTCTCTTCCGTGTGGGTGAGTTGTGACTTAAGTTTCCCGACTAGCCCATCCTGACCCTGAGCCACTTCATCCTCCAAAGCCTCCTTCTCCAACCTCAGGCGAGCAGCGGTGGCTCGCGCCACGGCTGCCTCTGCTTCTACCGCCTGGTACCTATCCGCCTCATTGAACTGGGCTATTATCCGCTCAACGGAATGGCCCATACGCTGCTCCGCGCCGGCAAGTTTTTTGTCCATTACGACATCTGTGACAAGTGAATCAATAAGCTGGTAATAGTGCACCATCGGTTGACCCTCCTCTCGAATAAGGAGCAGATGCTGCATCATTGACAGAAAGTGGTCCCGCGCTTTCGTATCGTGAGTTCGAGCATAAATAGCGTTGTACACATCCTGAGGGTTGTTTAGGTCGCGCAAGATTTCCTGATCCAAGCGCTCTCGAAGTTTGCGCTCATCCTCATCCAGGATCAGATAAAGATTTTTAAGATTCTTATCAATATTTGAATAGTTGAAACCTTGCAGAAGAGCCACAATCCGCTGCAGACCCGCCGCTTCCATTTGAGCTCGATGGTGTAGACGAAGGTCAAGGTCATCAATGTTTTCGATGATAGCATTAATGAGAAGTAAGTTCGATAACTTTCAAGAATTGAACCACTGAAGACGAGTGAAGTTCAAAGTGTACTTACTGCGTAATCATTCAGAGAACTATCCACACCACCACTGCGCTTAACTTCTTCACTAGCCCCCACCAGACTTCCCATCTTACCCCTACCGGAAAGGGAATACTCCATGGATTTGAACCAGAAGTCATAACAACCACCACCCTCATTGTTCGACGAACTGAGGGCTTCTAAGCCAGCTATAACTAAGTTCAAGGCCTCGCGTTCGTTCCAATAGCAGATGAAGCAAAGGAGATCGACAATGAGTTTGCGATGCACTAGGTTTGGAGAATTGAGAGACGCTGCAATTTGAGTAACGATCAAAGGATGTGTAAGCGCTTCGGTCGCCGCAGACTAGGTAAAAAAGATGAACGACAGATATTAATGCGCTAAATGACCCGACTACCCACCGGAACATTCAAGATTTGTCTGATACATTTACCAATCTCATATTCTAAAGAGATATCGTTTTCACGTCTGCACAGATCATCAATTCCAGTCACATAAAAGGGTTGTTCTTCATACCGCGCCGAATTCTTGCGACTGATGTGCATGAGCGTCTGTGCCAGCACAGAGGTTCCTTGTATTGCAACAAAACGCCGAAACCAATCCACTTCTCGACTGCGTAAAGAGACCTGAAGGCTGCTTGCCTGCTTGGGAGTGATCGTCTTATCTAGAAATTTCTTGATGTACCATTCGGGCGTATCGACAGCTGTGGAGGATGGACCATGCTCATGATGTCGCCTATTGGACTCCTCTCGGCTCTTTTCCTCTTTCCATCGTATATGTTCAGCGTTGTAAACCATATGCCACTTCTGTTCTATGGAAAGATCGGGTAGCTCTCCCAAATCGCGATCCCGCTTGATTTCTTCGAACATCCGTTCGATTTCTTCATCAGTATCTGGGCGCGGAAAGTGGAATGAGCCTGATGCAGTGTTATTGCCCCCACGAGTGTTATAGAAGAGAGAGTGGTGAGTTCCGCTTTCAGACGACGATAGAGAAGGTGCATATTTGGAAGAGCGATTTGCTTCTGAACGTGTAGTAGTGGTGGAAGTCGGTCGAATCGTGGCACTGCTAGTTAAAGCACCGGAGAAGTGTCCAAAGTCAGCTGTAAGTGGGCTGCGAGCACCGAGGGTACTCGAAGCTTCACTCAAACGAACACGGCTTGACTGGGGGGTTTGTGGAAATTGTTTGGACGATGAAGGCAAGGATTCTTCGTATAGCGTGGAAGAGTCAGCAGTGGACACAGAGGTGCTAGGAGAACCTGGAAAGCCATAGCCATACTGTTCATAGAGCCGGTCTCGTTCGACTTTACTTCGTTGCAAGGCAAACTTGTTGATTTCTGTGCCCGAAGCAGTGAGAGTTGGATTGGTATTGGGAGCTGAAATGCCTCGAAAGCCCTGGCTCATTGTACCTACGGGCAATGGAGAACGTGATGGTGGTCCGAGCTTGTCATAAGGAACGGAGCGGTCGTTGAGATCCTGTTGAATGGAGACGGACGACTGACGCGTCCTCCCCTTCTTGCGGCCAAATATACTTTCCATGAATGGTCGGAAAAGAGAGAAACGAAGGTCGTGCTTCCTTGAATAGACTTAGAGAGATATCGCGAAACTTGCCCACCCACGCTGTTGCCAAACAATTGCAGGATCTATTGATCACCCATCAGATGCATCATCATGCATCAGGCTCTGTCAACCGTACGTGTATCCCAATGGTAGGCATCCTCTTTGCTATCAGCTGCCATGGTCTCCGCATTTCACGCGAGTCGATACTCACTTCGCCTACTTCATTGTTCCTAGCACCATTGGCTTTGTCGCAACTATTCCCCATTATGTACACATGTATGTTTCTGCTAACTTGACCCTCGTTCTACAGGACCTAATGACTGGGTACTCTACAACTTCCTTCTCGTAGCTCTGTGAACTGTCATTTTCATTATCAACATCCTTTTCTGCGTCGGGGAGCAAAGGGACACCAGGAGTGAATATGGCCACAATCTGGTCTGGCTTTGAGGGGAACATCCTTGTCATTACTATCGTTCAGATGCGCCGCTCATTTTCAAGTAACCCAGACAACCTCGGAAATCAGCCGGTCAGGTTCGTGTGGGTTTTTTCCTCTTCATCTGCTGACAAATTCCGTTCTATAGTGCGCGTTCTGGATACAAGGACTTCATATATTTCATTTCTTACACCTTCTGCACTTTGTCTTTGGTTATTACCGTTGACATCTATATTCTCATTCTCTTCAATGTCATTACCTTCTTCCTCGCTGTGCCACATCACATCACCCTATTTATCATCTCTGTACGACCCAACTCGTCTTTCAAGTTCTTCTCAATTTTATCCTGTCATACAAATGTTGCCTATGCATTTTTTTCGTTTGCAGTGTGGTGCGGCACGGTCATCCTGAACATCATCTCTTGATTTTCCTACCAAAGCATCTTTTGAGGAATGCGTCATCATGCATCCATTGCCAATCTGGTCCGCAGAGTGTCTTGGATGTGTTTGCAGAGGGACAAATCAAACTCTGAGCAAGCGGCGGATGTCGTTTACACAATATGTATTATATATATCCTGCTCTCCTTGTGATGTTCTTACTTGCCACAGGCCTTTGGCACCGGATGTCAGTTTCGGTTATGTCATTGGCAGTGCCCTTGTTTGATTTTAGTTGCTACGACCTATTTTTTTCCGGGTCTTGTATCCATTCTTTTTCATATCAAGGTGAGGTGTATGTCACCGCTTGCCATCTTCCTTCTCGTTTTATTGGTTTCTAAGCTCCTGAATCCTCGAGCACAACTGATTTACTTAGTATTTCCTTTTCCTTCTTGCGCGTTTACATCCGCTGGTATCTTGTTGACAGTCTGGGCCAATGCTCATACTTGAGAAATTTGACAGTGATGCCTGTGAGTGTGCATGAAACTCAGGAGTATTATATGTAATAGTTTTTTCGCTTGGCACATCATTTATGCCAGGGTGTAAGGTGTGCACTTGTGCTGCCAGTTGATGCACATTATATAACCACCAAAGAAGTTACCTTCTTCATACATAACCTCTCCATAACTTCCACCACGTTCACTCTTTCAAGATCGACCAAATGATTTCTCTTGCCATTCTTGCATCCCTTACGCTCCTTCCCTTTACTCTGGGCCAAGCCAACGACACGACTCTTCAAATTGCGGCTATTGAAGCTCACTTCAAGCAGTCGCAGATTGTTCCCCAGCTTCTGACGTCGTTCGATCCAAGCGCCCTCCTCACCGTCAATTTTGCCGGTAAGTAATTCGTCGTGCTGTTGAACTTCTGGTCCTAAACCAGGGGGTCTCATGGAGGTGTTGACATTACCCCTGGCCAGCCCTTGACTAAAGAACGTGAGTTTCTGGCTCGAAGGATGTTACTATACTTCCTGACAACTGCTTCAGAATCGGCACCTATTCCTACCGTCACTGTAACGGCTGCCAACTCGAGCGTTCAATTGAATGGAAAGTACACCATTACTATGGTCGATGCCGACGTCGTCGGCAGTGATTTGTCGAAAGGTGTGAACCACCACTGGCTCGTCAATGGTGTCGAGATCACTGGTCTGTAGTCTATAGTACTGTCTGTCTTCTATTTTCATCCCGCTTTGACAGATGGCAAGGTTTCCAATGCTTCTGCTACCTCCATCGTCAGCTATGCCGGACCCGGACCTGCGGCTGGCAGCGGCCCTCACAGGTCTGCAGTCCCTTTGAGTTCGAGTAACATGTATTGATGGCACGTTTCAGATACGTGATCATTCTCTACGCCCAACCTGACACATTCAAACCGCCCGCGGACCTCTCCCAACCTACTGGTGTCAGTCCTTTCGATCTGAATGCATACGTCAAGGTTTGTGCATACATATGTATATTCTCAAAGTTTCTCACCGCCTTGACCGTTCACAGAACAGCGGTCTGGGTGCACTGGTAGCGGTACGTCAGTTTCATTCTATCCGACCAAAATGTTCTGATCGAGACGCCCCCCATAGGCGAGTTACATGACCGTTGAGGACGGGACTGCCACGGCTTCCATACCTGCCACCTCCCCGGTGATCAGCTCCACTCTCGTTGCTCCTACACCTACTAGCTCCGGCCAAGTTAGTGATGCAAGTGGCACCTCAACCACAGGCGCTGCTAGCCCAACTAAAAGTAACAGTGCTACTTCTGTAATTAGTCTTTGTCCCTTTGGGCTTCTGTTTGCTAGTCTTGTGGTTATGGTTGGTGCATAATATCAACTCCTCCACTCGAGCTTGCCTCCGTGGAGGGAACGGTGCCAATCTAGTCACCCTCCTTTATTGTCGTTTGCAAAATAGTTGGCGCGGCAGCCAACACATGTAAATAATGCTCCGTTTCCTCTCAAAATGAAAACCTGTACAGCGATATCTCGACGACAATTCATCGCATCGAGGGATCTTGAGTGTTTTAGGATCGTCTGATTGAGCTTGAGGGCGCCCCGCAGTAAAAATAGCAATATTTTCACTTCCTCATATGGCAGATTTTTTGAGCCCGTCCGACATGAGAACATGAATTATGAGAGATTGAGAGGTCTGGAGGTCTTTCCCTTCAAAGATGTTAGACTTCTAGACTGTATGGAGGGAGCCCCAAGATAACTTTGAACTTCGGATGCGTGTAACACAAGGATCATGACACATGGCTGCGTTTGCACATGTAACAAACAATCCTTTCCTCTCACCCAATGCCTTGCGGACACCGTCTCTCCAATGACCTTCGAAACATTCTTGTCTACATGTACAGATCATGTTCTATTGAAGATATCATCAAATATACTGGATGCAGATGGCGCACCATACAAAGAATCCTCTGCGAGCATAGGACACGATCACGCAGTACTTTTCATCCCCAGCAAGTTGAACTGGGTTCTTGTGGTTCATTGAAGGAAAGAATGTGTGCTGTTCAAGAGAGAGAAGATAGAATGTAGCGAGACAAGTAGGCCAAGCTCGGAGATGTAATTGACCTGATCTCAAATTTACGGAGATTGTCACAGACATGTAACACTTGTTCTGCTCAAACAACCTTGGGGCTCCCTCCATACAGTCTAGAAGTCTAACATCTTTGAAGGGAAAGACCTCCAGACCTCTCAATCTCTCATAATTCATGTTCTCATGTCGGACGGGCTCAAAAAATCTGCCATATGAGGAAGTGAAAATATTGCTATTTTTACTGCGGGGCGCCCTCAAGCTCAATCAGACGATCCTAAAACACTCAAGATCCCTCGATGCGATGAATTGTCGTCGAGATATCGCTGTACAGGTTTTCATTTTGAGAGGAAACGGAGCATTATTTACATGTGTTGGCTGCCGCGCCAACTATTTTGCAAACGACAATAACCGCTTGGATCACATTCGATATGCAATACGTTTTCCTGTCAATCAAGAATTTGAATAGGTAGATTAATGGTAACCTTTCCGGATTTACGTAGAATGAAAAGGAAGAACAAGACTTTATGCAAAATAGAGTTGAGAAAACATGATTAGATGTCCACAAAAAGATCGAGGCCAGTAGTTGTTCAACTTCCGTAGCGTTCGCGCGCCTGCGAAACTTCACTTAGTACCTTCCTAGTCGTGTGTTTGACCTTGTTTCTCAATGCAACATTACTTACCGCGTCCTGTGCCATATGGACGTAACCAGAATATCCATCGGCGTATTTACCGATTTCTTTGCCTTTACTGGCTCCCAAGCCAGCTCCTTGTGCATAGATGGCAGTTTGGCTAGAAGGCGTACATCAGCGAAATAAGTTTCTAAGTTTCATGTGTAATGCCACAAACATCGGTTCTACTCTGCCTTCACCGGCAGTCCCGAGCCCAGTGCCTTCAGTCCAACCCATCATTTTCAAAAGTTTGTTCCCGACGTTGGCGGCGTCTTTGCCTGGGTCGACGGGAGGAAGTGGGGGCGATGGTGGTGGAGGAGGACCCTCTGACTTCTTTTGTTTCGATTTTGACGAATCCTTTTCCGGTAAGGGAACATCGGGCTGGTTGAAGAGTACTCGACGCTCTGAGGCGCGGTCTCGATATTTCGGCTGCTCTTCGGCCTTTCGTGTTGCTACTTTCTGTCGAGCGACCTCACGAAGATTCGCGTCTTTGAAATTTTTCTGTTAAGACAGAGGGACGAAACAAAGAACAAAAAGACAACGTCAGCCCATAGAACTTGAGAAGGTACACAGCATTGAAGTTGCGAGCCTTGTGCAGATCTGATTCCTTGTTGTGGCGTTTAAGCTGATCGAGAGACTTGAATTGCCGTGAGCAAAGCAAGCATGTTAATCCCGCGGTGTCGGAGAATTCGAATACCACTTCCGTAACGATTGTGGGGGTGGAAGCGCCGGCCTTGGTCGAAGACAACGCCGAAGACGTCGAACGAGAGGTAGCCTGAATGCAGTGTATTGAGTGTAAGAGCAATACAGCCTGATGCGCCATAGCGAGAAATCCAAGAAAAGGAGATCACCAGAGTAGCTGAGGGAGCATTTTGACCACTCATATCTTGCGTAAGCTCCTCTTGAACTTGATTCCACTTGTTTATGTTGCTGGCAGTCTGAAGAACATTGAAGGTAAGTGACATTGCTCTCGGCATATTTCAAAGATTTCTTCCATGCAATGGATACAGTACCTTCTTGCTCGCGATCAATGGAGAGACCTTTTTTGCAGCGGTAACTTATACATGTGAGCCAAAATCGTATCGCTTGTGTTATGTCGACTCACTTTTGTTCGTTGACGAGTTGGAGTCCTCCAGCTCCTCATTCTCTTCGCCTGCACCGCCTTCGTCCATCGAGAAACCCACAGCGAGAGCTTTAACTAGAATCAAAGGAAATGTAGATGTTCGAGGGAATCAAAAGTCTCATGCTCACCAGTAGTCGCTTTCGTCGGTCCTTTACTAAAGCTCAGAGTTACAGGTTTGTCGGAAACCGGTAATTCTGACGGTGCTGCTGGCACAGATCGAGCTTCGACTTCACCTGATTAACATCAGAATCAACTGTCGGGGCTGAAATATTTATATAAATACCCTTTTTCTTTTTCTCCCTCTTTTTCTCTGTAAGATGAGTTGTTTGGGCGGGTTCTTCAACTTTGAACTCCAAGACTGCTACTGTTGAGCTTTCGTCCCAATATCGCACCCAGGAGTCTTGAACGCCGCCCAAACTCATAGACGAGGGAAGACAGGCATCATCACGTTGGAGAAAGTCGGTCACGGGCTGGAATGAGTAGGGATGAGCAAACGACGCAGCCACGGGACGGTCAGAAATCCGGAATCCAGCAGGATGAATGGTCGGTGACATAGTGGCAGCAAGAACTGCCGACGCTGACTGTAGACAAAATTAGATCGGGCGATATTCGAATAAGTCTGTACTATACGGCGATGTCGACGAATTCAACAAAAGCAAAGCCAAAGCTCGCCATAGTGACCTTGTCTTTGATGAGGATGATGCGTTTCATTCCTTTCGCCCCTTGCATTGTGGGACCAGAGGAGTAGAGCATGGCCTGATAAATCGCCTGTGGCCCAGACAATGGGTCGAGTCCTCTAAAAAGGAGAACCGGGCCTTGCGAATTACCGATGTCGCGGGTTCCATCGTTGAGATTGCCACGATTGAATCGTCCCCTGTCGTGAGGGGAAGCGCTTTGCGAATAGTCAATTTTGACTCTACGTCCATTATGTGAGGTACCGGTCTCAAGCGCCTTATAATATGCAGCCGTCGCTGATGCGCCATGTGATGCAGGAGGCGGGACTTGGATGAAGGGAAACAAAGGGTCAACAAATGCTCGAGCATGTTCGGTGGTAGCGAATTGCGCAAAACCGAAGCCTTTGGAGGAACCTTGTAAATCCAACGGCGAAAAACGTCAATGCATGTGCAGACACAAATACAAATATGCAAGTGCCTGATGATTTGTCTCGTATTATGGTAACCGTCTCAATACTACATCCATTGGTCGTTAGGTATGATTGGAGCTGGTATGAGATGTGAAAATAGGCCAGGTGTAAGAGGAAGTTTGCACTGACGTCAGCTTCAGTGAAGTCGGGGTCTAATCCAAGGAATATAACATGAGGGCTTGGTTCGGACGGTACAAGGCGTTTCTTGTTGCGTTGGTGGCGGTCATCTTGGCCGTAGTCCTGGAACTGATCTGCACCCTGGTGGTTACTCCGTTCGTTTGTGTCGTATGCCTGACTTGTATCATAGGCTTGAAACCCCTGTAAATTTTTTCAGTGAGCCTAAAGGTCACGCTACGAGAGTTCATGAGCTGACCCCGTAGTTGGTTTTCCGCCTTTTGCCATCGCCATAGTGGTCATTTTCTCTGGGGCGGACATTAGGTCTGGAGTCGGGGGCGCCCCAGGAGGCATCTTGCCAGGCATCCTTGCCCTGATCCCATTCCCTGTTGTAGGGCATGCTGGATGATGACTGTCAAAAGCAAAGTCGAGTGACAAACAAGATGCCAAACAAACATCAGAAAGCTCTGTCCCCTTCGCATCCACCATGGGCGAACATCACTGTAAGCGCCTTTACACATTCATCATGCTTATCTGAATGTCTGTACGTTGTCCATTACATAGCCCAACTTAAAGTATGTATGTCCGCACACATCACGGAAATCCACATCCCTAAATCTTCCGTTTAATTGTAGCTGCCAGACCCTGCCATCGAAAGGTACAATGTTATGGTACATTTCTCTCTCTTTACTCTTTCTCCCGCTGTTTCTAAAATAATGTAGCGCGAGAAGGCATATCTTAACTTCCGGTGGACAAGAAGGACGACTAGGACTGCAATCCTCGGCGCCATTGTCTTCCCTGCCATTGTTTACTACCTCGCCAGCGAATACACGGTACGTGGCTTGACCATATTAAGGAACTTCCTGACAGTTGCAACAGCAAAAATTTGACTGGCTGTCAAGGAAAGGGAAACCCCTCATTCCCTCAGAAACGAAATCCGCATAGATGGTACAAATATAACGTCTTGTTGGGATCACTTGAGATAATGCATATGAGCGGTTTTGCCGTGCTCTCGACAAAACTTCAATACCCTAAATTCGCTTGCACAATTCTATGGCAACCTTACAACCTGCCTCGATTACACTACTTAATAAAGCGTGTGCTGGAGCCTGCTGCGAAAAGTTCTCCACTGCAGTGTCCAAATGTTCCAACTCGTCGTCCCTAAATTCTTTAACAACTTCCTTCAATAGTGGAACACTTGGATGATCCTGTGGCAAGGATTCCATCTCCACTAGTTGGCTATTTGGCAAAAATGAGATTCTTAAGATGGCAATTTATAAGCCATGACTTACTCGTCGTAGTGTTCACCAATAACCGTCTCAACAGCCTCGGTACATGCCATTGCTGCTTCCTTGCCCATAAGGGCAGTCATTGCGCCGAGTCCAAAACCCGCGATTTTTGCGACCTCTGTCAAGACAGTCGGTCTGACACGATGCTGCAATTGTAGCCTGTCCATGACCAGTAGATGTTTCTTCTCTTGGTCCCACATTTCCTGGGGTTTGTTTCAGTGAGTAGCGTAACTAAAGGGATCGTCACTCGCCTGTATTAGCGGTCCTGTCTGCATATCACGGCCCAGAATAGAAAGTTGACCCATATATATGTAGTTTGCTGCGACTTCCCCGGCTTGGTCAACGCGGAGAGCGCTGTCCAGCGATACCCTTTGCTGTGGAGTGAGGTCCCGTGGAGTCGTCGTTACTGCCGGATTTGTTGCATTCTGAGGGTCTGTGTACATGCGAGATGCAAGACTGGAATTATGCCTGCTCCAAGATATAATAACATTTCGAGGAGCAAAGCGAGCTACTGAGAGCATTGCGTTGAACGAAACGACGGTTTAGCCCGGGCCGAGATTGAAACGGTCATGTGCTAACTAACCTAGTAACCAAACAAACGACTTGAGCTTGACCTTCCCAGTCCTTCTGCAAGATGCCTTCGTATGGAAATCAACTTATCAAGCCTAGAAGTGCCCTAACTTGATTTTAGCTTCACCCCAGTAAATGTTGTGGATATGTCCAAAGAAAAAGGCTGGGCAGCCGATCTTGGTACGTGATCCATCAAGCTCTTTCTAGACGATCGTGGAAGGATTCATCCTCTGTAGGCATGCTCGACTGGGATTCCACGAATATTGTCTTCACAAAACGATCCTTGATAGAATTTTTAAAGTGAGGACTGTTAGCGCCTTGCATGACGCGCTATATACATAGATTAAATCATGATGGTTTATTACCAGGTACACTGGCACCACTGTTGACACCAACTTCAACAATATTGCCAAACTCCCGCGTTCGTAGACTCAGTGCATCTAACCCGAAACGATGTCAAACTTTAAGGGCATGTAGGCTATGCAACATTTGGTAAAATCTTGGAAGAGGTGCTGGCCGATCCATCTTCTACTGAAGCTGCTGGTCAGCATTGTTCCTTTACTCTTCAAACATATCTAGTTTGGTTGATTCATAACAACCAGAAATTGACTCTCAGTCTACTCGCCCAACGCGTACCGTTCCTGGTTCAAGCATTGGTGATTTACTCGGAGATCACGTAGAAGACGATGCTCTGTCGTTAGCGCCACCTAAGGTTGGTGATCAAGTGCGTCTTCAAACATCCTCTATTATCTGCTCGTTGTCTTACTCATTCCGTGTAGGTTGCGGCCAATGAAGGCGGCGAATCCGGCTTCAAGCCTAGCAGGTCTGTTAGCTTGTATAATGGATTCTACTGTACAGTACATGTGATCTCAATCGAATTTTTGAACAGGCGCGTACGCACCACCCCTGGTGGTCCCAGCAGCATTGGAACACTATGGGATACACCAGAGGCAGAGCAGTTCAAACCAACTCGAAGGTACGACCCTCATTTCTCGACCTTTCATTGGTTTTTCATTACACCAAACGCGTAGGGTTAGACAAGGTCCTGGAGGACAGGACAGCATCACCGACGTATGCACAGGCCATCATCACATCCATAATGTCGCTGATGATTGATCATCTAGATTCTGTAACGGACGGGAAGGAGGAAATCAAATATATTTGTCATGCACCTACGTTATTATCTGATGTGTAAGTATGTGCATTGAGGCTGTTAGCACTCCAGCATGTTTCATAACGATAAGCCCTCGAGTTTCCCTTGTTTGGGCTGATATCCACTTCTGCCACGTTTGCCTCCGGGATACAATCTTTCACGCAGAACAATTATAAGCACTTAAAGTTATATTGTTCACTCTCTTTCACTATGCGACAATTTTTGTCGAGAGCTGAAAAGAATGACCGTGCGGCTCCAATGTGTTAGTACAAAGAAGATAGGTTATATTGTCGGTAGTTAACGGCTTTGAGAAGAGATTCTAGTACACATGTACGTATGTTATAAGTTATCGTTATGAGAATGTTGGTTACCCTCGGTTCCGTGTGCGTCAAAAAGGACCAAAAAGATGGTAGCAGTGAGGTTCGAACTCACGCGGGTTTGCACCCATTGGGAATCAAGAATTTCTTAAATCCAACGCCTTAGACCAACTCGGCCATGCTACCGATTGAAAAAACTTGCTCCCTTCGGAACATGAGCCTCCCTGACTCCCGATCAAGTTGAACATGTATGCATAGGACAGCATAGCTATTAGGACCAGATAGGACCTCTACTTGTGCAACGGTCAGATGGATTGCGTATGCTCACAGGTTGAGTGTTGGGCGCTGACCGTTTGCAAGTCCGGATATCATGGAATCAAGAGATATAACTTCAACCTTCCCCACGTTACCTATCTGTTCCTGAATTCAATAGCCTGAGAAGCTTAAAGCACAGCAATATCATGGCGCCCTCATTCTGGAAGAGCGTCCAATAATTAGCTTTATTCCACTCCCCCAGTTGCTCCTGGTCAAGCACTCAGACTGGCTCTGGATGGGTAGCGAGGCCTTGGTTGACCTGGCTCTGGATGGGCCTCCAGGCCTCGAGGCTGCCGTAACTCTACGTATGTCAAGAACAAACCTGACCAACGTTGAACTCGGGTCTCACTAGTTTTCAGTAACAGACACCGATGCGAAGATTGAAAACGTCAAAGTCTACAGAGTACTCGTTCGATCGCGTTTGCCGGTCTAGGATTGTGGTTCTGACATACATACTTCGAATGTAGCAGCAATGCAGTGACTTGAATGGACGTTGCGCGGACTTGATGCTATTTGTTCGCGATAATTCATCTCACTTGGAAGGAATTGAAGGCGCAGAGTTAACTGACCAAATAACTGCGTCAGTCGTGACTCTCTCCTAGAATACACGACTAACATTTACTTCAGCATTGTCCGTAGGATAGACAGAAAGGTCAATGAATGGGCTGCCCTGAGCAGGCTGGATAGTTTCCTACGTCGGGGTAATATTGAGGACAGCATTGACAGACTTCATCGCGACATGGACGCCGCTGTGATGAGGTTCAATGTCAGTCTTCCCGTTTCGGGAGAATAATTTACTAAAGTCAGTTACAGATTGCCATAGTGAAGTTTGAAAACGGTGAAGAATGTCATACAATAAACAAGGATCGTGGTAAGGCAGAGATTCAGGACGTTTTGGAGAAGATTATTGGGAATACCGAGGACATGAGCACGTTGCTGAACATGCAGTCCTCTCGTGCAATCGAAGACATCATGGAGAGCCTTCAACTAGTATGATGATGACCTTTTTTTAAAAACTATTTATCGACTCTTTAAACTTTCAGGAATTGTGCAGATCAGATCATCGACCGAACCAAAAACAAGCATTTCAACAGGGACTCTGGCTTCTACACGAGAAGACATCAAAGCTACCTCCACTCATTGATTGTTTGTACTGTTTATAGCTCGGAATGTTACCTCTAAGCCTAACTCTGTTACAAGTGACTGGACAAGTGACTTTGAATCGCACTTATACCGTTGGAAAGGGTACATTTCAGGATGCAATCTTAGGTATGTGTTCTTATATGTCTCCTGGTTATTTATTGCTGAAGCCGGCAGCGCAGGCGAATGGTTGGGTCGCAAGCCAGTGAGCTCCATACCTTCCATAAAATGTTGAAATGGTCACTTAGTTTCGAAAGGTTACCTTGCGATCGCCTCGGAATCTTGCCAATCACGCAGGCGCACACAAGGTGTTTTTTTTTCTCCTCCGTTATTCACCATCTCAATCTGGTCTCAAGCGATTCCAACGCGAAGTGTCTCTATGGAGAACCTTGAGCCATCCTAATGTACTCTCCTTCTATGGAATTATTCACGTGGAAGAAGATATCTATACGGTAACATGATTTTGACCGTGATTCTTGGTTCATTATTGACCAACAGGACCAGGTTTGTCCTTGGATGGAGCATGGAAATGCGATAAAGTATGTTCAAGCCCATCCTGCGGTTGACAGATTGCGCATCCTGAATGGTGTGGCAGCTGGTACGTGTACCTACGTGTACCATTTATCTCAGTTGCCGATGTCTTCATCAATCTCATTCCCAGGACTGGAATATCTTCACATGAACGACATTATTCACGGAGATCTCTGTGGTGTATGCTCCGAGCATCTTTATGAATATAAATGGCAACTGACACGATATGATCAGGAGAATATTCTAATTTCTTCAGACGGAACCGCAGTCGTGGCTGAATTCGGCTTCTCCAAAATCCTGGAAGATGTTAGTTGTTCTGTAGATTCCTGTTCATCAGCGCTTATATTTCCACAGTGGGGTGGTCATGGAACGACATCTTCACCGAACTTCAATCCTCGATGGTCCGCACCTGAACTGGTGCACCAGACTGATAATTTGTCCTCTAGTTCAGATGTATGGAGCTTTGCTATGGTCTGCCTGGAGCTTATGACAGGGGAACAACCTTTCAAGAGTATTGCCCGAGACATAGTTGTTCACCGTGAGCTCGATCAAGGCAAGCTTCCTGAGCGTCCAGGTCAACAGGCCACGGCTCATGGCCTTAGGGATGAACTTTGGTTGTTGATGCAGCGATGTTGGCATAAGAGACCGGACTCCCGACCTACGATGACTGTCGTAAAAAACGCCTTGCTGGAGATACGAGACCTCACTACAAGTATGCAGTCTCGAACCTCTTCAGCTTCTACTAAACAATAGCTTGCAATAGCAAAACCCATGCCTTCGAAGCGACGTTCAATGTTCTTCTTTCGTCGTTCTCGGAATTCTAACACCGATGATCCCTCTTTCTCTGGCTCACGACCAAGAACGCCGCCTGTCATTATCATCCCACCCTCGAACAATGTATCAAACAAGGATGGCCAAACAGGTTATGCATCTGGGTCTAATTTACAGCGATCTCCTCTCTCAGCCAATTCAGTCGATCACAATGCTTCTCTGCTTTCAGGCGAGATACTGCCCTCCGTTCGTCGATTTGAGACCCATTCATCTAGCCCCACAGTTTCTCGAGCCTCATCATCATTTGCCTTGTCGTCTGGGTCATATTTTCCAGAGAGGACATTTTTATCCGGTGATCATAGTGAACCTACGACGTCTTTTGATTCCGGTATCCAAATACCTTTGGATCTTCGGAAAATTGTTACAAACACGTCTTCAATTACACAAATTGATGACCGATCTGGTTCTGTATCATCTGGGACATTAGAGGGGCTAGTTGAGAAACTGATCAGTCGTTCAAGTAAGTCCCTTCTACTGGTGACTTCAAGAAACGTTATCGACATCGTCTGTAGGCCATGAGAATGATTTGGATTACCGAGAGGCCTTCTTCATCGGCTATTCGGATTTCGCGACTTCGGAGGATCTTTTGAAGATCTTGGCTCGTAGATTTTACCAGGCTGGATCAGCCCCTAGCCACGCTGAAGACAAAGTCGCCGTGCAGCATAAGTATGGGTCATTTTCATCAGAAACAAGAGGATACACTGACCAAATACTTGTCAGCGTATTGAAAGTAGTGCGCTACTGGCTAACGAATCCTCGTCTTTCGGTGGAACCTGAGACGCTGCGGTACATTAGGGACTTTTGCGTTACTGCTGCACAGTCGGTCAACTGCTGTACGACTATCAATGACAAGGCCACAAATCTCGTGAACCTAATTGATAACCGTGTAGGTCCCTTTCTAGCACACGATTTCGCGTTGAGTTGTTACTTATAGTCATCAAGACCCTGTTAGATCCTCTTAGTCCACCAAGCTCTCTCTTCCCTGACCGAAGAATACCCAAAACGTCGGAGATGACCCCTAACGACATTGCTATTGCCCTTACCCTCTTAGAGGGGGACAAATACTCAGCTATTCTTCCGGCAGATTATATTGCTCATCTGAGCAGGCATACTCGTTCTCGTAGCGTGGAGGCTGCGTATCTCACAAACAACAAGATCGTTCTCTGGGTCAAACAATCCGTGCTTCACTATGACACGATTGATTCAAGGGCACAAGTTTTAAAGTTCTTTGTCAACACTGCAGTAGTCCGTCCTCTCACGCGTTTGAATTACATCCAATCTAACCTTGTCATCTCCCAGGCTTGCCGAAACTTACGCAATTTCGCTTCTACCACTGCAATTGCCAATGCGTTGCACTCTGCACCAATCGACCGTTTGCGACTTACCAGAAGGGACCTTCCGTCACATCTTCGTCATAATTTAGACGAATTATACGACCTTCTGGATCCTTCTTTAAATCATAAAACCTACCGAGCAGCCCTGCAGGAAACTTCTTCTGAAGATTCTCGAGATAGATGTATACCTTGGATTGGTACGCGTGAACTTTTTCTTCTCAAATGGGATTTCAATCACATCCCCTTTCGTAGCTGTCCATCTTCGCGAACTCTATTCGACCCTCCACAAATATCCTCGTGTCGTCAAGGTTGACGGTGTGCCCATGATCAACTTTGAACGGTATATTCATTTTACCGATCGCCTCAAGGAGGTTTTGCATTATACAGTTCCTGACCTTGAAAGATATCGCCAACAAGGCCAGCTGGCGTACCTTGAACTCCAATTACGCAAGGTTCACATCACCGCCGATATTGATGATGAACTCATGGAGCGAAGCACGACCCTTGAAGCAGGCGAGGCTCGGGACTACCGAGCGCGTAAACGGGAACTTCGGCAGTTGGGTTTCAGAACCTCGTAATGATTTCTTTGATGACCTTTACGATAATATAGGGATAATGGAGTATGAATACAAAAACAATAATTACACACATAAGTCTAGATACGACTAACAAAACAACGAAAACAAGAATGACAGCAACAAGACCCAAAAGTTAACCGCTAAAGCTCCATATCTTAATGTCCGCATCATCACTCCCCGACACGATTTTATCCTCTCCGAGAGCCAGACAACTCACTGCAGCCTTGTGACCAACCAAAGTTGCTGTGCATTTACCCTCATCACGGGACCACACCTATATATTGTCAACACAGAACTTGCAAGAATCAAATGACGTGAACATACCTTGAGAGTGCGATCGTGACTGCCGCTCACTAAGCGCAAATTATCGCACGCTACCGCCCAAACGCCCTCGATGTGGCCGAAGAAAGTCCGTGTGCATTTGCCCGTCTCGATGTCCCATAGTCTGATGGTATTATCCAAGCTGCCAGAGATGAGAACGGGTTTTTTCCGGTTCGGAAACAGCACCGTCGCTTGCGGGGGGGTCGAGCTGCCGGAAGACGACTGAGATGAGCCGCTTGGAGTAGAATTGGATGACGTTTCGCTAAGCTCATAAGCTGACTCTATCCCCGGCGGGACAGACAGCTCGTCGGTATCACAATCACTCGCAGGCAGTAACTTCATGCTCTGCACCTGTCCGATATGCCCTGTCATGGTACGAAGACATGTCCGAGATGTTAGATCCCACAACTTGATAGTCCCGTCGTCAGAGGCAGAAAACAGCATCTTTCCAGCGTCAATCTCGCTTGCTGAGCACGTACTGCCTCGAGGTGACAATGAACAACCTCCAGGTACGTCAAAGAGGGACAGGTTCGATTGCTCGGTGCGGGCGCTGGGTTTAGAGTCCCAGAGCTTCACTGCGTTGACCCAGTCGCTGTGTCCCCTCAGTGTGAATGCCCCACCAGTTCGTAGATTCCAGACCTTGATAGTCATATCCACACCACCACTGGCCAACACGTTAGAGTCAAAGTTGAGGCAAACAACACCACCAGTGTGGCCGGTCAGGGTGCGGATACACTTGCCGCGACGCCAGTCCCAGACCTTGAGGGTATGATCCATACTGCCTGTGATGAGCTTGATGTCATCGAACTGTAGTGCACGGACAGCGCGGGTATGGCCCTTGAGGGTATGGAGTGTGACGCCTGTTTCCATGTTCCAGACACGGACGGTGTAATCGTAGGAGCCAGTGATGAGAACGGGGAACGCGGGATAGGAGAGGTTTTCGTTGAACTGAAGGCACATGACGCCGTCAGTGTGACCCTTGAGGGTGCGGACTGTACATCGACCGCGGCGCCAGTTACGTTCGATGGTCATTCGTTCGCTGTACACAGCTTTCCATGGCCGAGTGAGGGACTCTGTGGGATCGAATGATGGGTTGAGAGTAAGGAGGGCACAAGAAGCGGCGTCAGTGGACGACTCTGGCTCTTCATTGGCTGAGCGCTGTCGTTTGAGAGGCGGGCCGGACTCGAGTTCATCGTGCAGGGGACGTTTACCAGCAGACGATGACGGGCGTTCGGTGGGCGGAGATGTAGATCGGGGTCTGTAGTTGCGCTTCTTTTCGAGAACAGGGAGGCCCCAGCCACACTTGGTGCACTTTTGGCCAATGTGCTGCTCGCAGATGCCGCGCCATAGGATATCGTCGTCAGCGAGGGCCTTCCAGCGCCTGGCGACCTGGGCTGCTCTGCACAGGGATGTAGCATCGAGATAGCCGAGAATCTTGAGCGAGACCTCGCGGGGGAAACAAGCAAAGGGGTCGATGCGGATGAGATGGGCGAGATGCTCTGTGAGGAGGGAGAGTTGGGAGAAACAACACATTGTGAGGAGACCCTGGAGGATGAGGGCTCTGCGGGGATGAGAGGACGAGGAAAAGCTGGACCAGATGGCGTTGACTGCCTGGCGCTCGTCGAGAGGCATTGCGTCGAGTGACTGTGGCCGTCAGCAGAACGAAAAGCCGAGAACGAAAGACAGACAGACCTGCTGGAGCTTGAGGTTTGTCCCCTCGTCTGCCATGCGCTGGTGGCGAAAACATAGCTTGCGAGGGGCAGCAGAATGAAGAGGAATGCCCTCCTCGGGGGGCGGGGGCGGGTCGTGCTCGGCAGCGAGCTTGGGGGCGGGGAGAGTATCGCAGACGTAGGACTCGGGGGGACTGGCAGCAGACATGATGGTATTGGCGTAAGAAGCCGACATGGTGGGCGTCAATGTCAAAATGTATCATGTTCTCTGCCAAATCTCGCGCCACATGGCGCAATCCACAAAGCACGCAATCTCATGCAACAAATTCAATTCAAGATCACTATAGAACAAACAATCGCTTTCAATACAGAACATCCTCCCCGTCAGTCCAGCGTAATCTTCAGTTGCTCAACAGGTATGGGCACAAAGTTGTCCAGCACAACCCCCCGAGAGGCCAGCTCCGGTTCGCAGTGCGGCGGAACAAGCTGCCGGATCAAGTCCGGGCGCACAGACAGCTCTGCACATCCCCCGTTAGTCATGCTAGGGAACACAACCCATCACTTACCCTCCCGTGAAAAGTCAAACAGTCTCGGGAAGTCCTTCCCATTCGGCATTCTCTGGCCCTCGACCCGCAGCTCGTCAAAGAATGGGTGCACCATCGCCTCCACTGCACTCAACCGCGCCCCTGGTGTGTACTCCAACAGCTTGGACACCAGGTCTATTGCCTCCGGCGCTGTGCGGGGCCGGAAAACCTGACAAGTGTCAATTCCGCGCTAGTTCCGTGGTTCAGACCGGACCTCTCGACACCTACTTTTGAGAATGGGTGTGGTTTGATTTGTGGAAACTTGTGTTCCATATAGTTGGGATTCATCGTCTTGATCTGCTCCCTCGAGGGTGTTCCGAGCACCTTGATGATCTCCACCAGTTGATCAATGCCGCTCTCTCCTGGGAAGAGAGGCTGGCCCAGCATCAACTCTGCCATGACACATCCCGTCGACCAGATATCTATAGCAAGTATCAGTACGTGATTCGATAAGGACCAGAGTCACGCCCGCACCAATGTTGGTCGTGTAGTTTGTGGCACCAAAGATGAGCTCGGGGGCACGGTAGTACCTCGAGCAGATGTATGAAACATTGGGCTCGCCAGCCACGAGTATCTTTGCCGAGCCAAAATCACAGAGTTTAAGTACGCCTGTGGCGGGATTGAGAAGCAGATTCTGCGGCTTGATGTCTCTGTGGCAAATGCCGACAGAATGGATGTAAGCGAGGGACCGCAGCAACTGGTACATGTACAATTTAATTTGGAGCATAGGCATGGGCTGCTTCAGTTTGGCATAATGGCGACTGGCGCGATAGACGGTTTCTGGAACATATTCGAGAACGAGATTAAGATAAACTTCGTCCTTCTGTCGTGGAGATGAATAGAACGATGACTCCACGAGCCGCCAAACCGCACCTTGTCCCCATTGGAATAGAAAAATGCCTTGAGATCGACGACATTGGGGTGAGACACAAGTCTCATAATCTGCAGCTCACGGTTCTATGGAAAAAGTAAACATCATTTTCGGTGATTGATGGAGAAGAGAAAAACCAAACCTTGAACCGCTTATCCTGCAAGACTTTCTTGATGGCGATGTCGTCGCCCTCCTTGGTTGACCCAGCAAGCCTGGCCTGGAAGACGACACCGAACGAGCCATTTCCGATAACTTTGCAGTTCGTATACGAGAGTTCCCTTGTCTCGGCAGACTTGCCATCGGAAGCAATAACTTTGACGACCTTGTGAGGATCATCTAACGCTAAGCAGACGAAAAGGCATGAAACATGTATCGATCGGAGGCGATTCGGGGCCGAAAGCGAAGACATGGGACATATTCAAGGCCAGAAAGCGGGAAATAATGAGATTGGATATGCGATTGAAAGAGGGGCGGGTCAGTGTGGGGTGTGAGACAAAGATTAGGCGCAATCGGAAAACTGACCGTAGATCTTTACACCGTTTATTGGGCCGTGAATGGACATGGATGAAATATACTAGTTGTAGAGGACGAGAGATATATGAGACAGAAAACAATATGAAAGGGTGTGTGGGCGGAAGTGGGCACAGATGGGCGACGAGACGAGGACGACTGGGGACGTATACGTGAAGGGCGGGCGTGAGGGATAATGGCAACGGGACAGTGGGCGATGACGACGACGACGACGACGACGGACGAGTTTGCGTTGAGAGTGCTGTCCGAAGTGATCAAGTGACTCAAAATACACACAAACACCCCGACAGCACTAATTTGATGGCTGCCGCCGCCATGTACATAGAAGCGCCCCTAATACTTGCTGCAGAGCAAAACATGTCAGGTATACTTTCGAGGGCTTACTAGTCACTGTCTTCGCCGTCCTAGTAATGTAGATTTCCTTTGCCCACGATGCAAGCCCACTCATCCCGGCCGTGCTGTTTCCGAGTCCACGGCCGTCAGGTGCACTTTCGACCCTCGCTTCAGAGCTGTACAATGTATGCTTTGCTTCCTAGAATATGACTAGATATCCCTCGTTGCTCTCCAGCACCCTGGCAGATCTCCGTCCGTTTGATTTCGTACCAAAACAGAAGCTATTCTTTGATCCCTCGAGCTTCGGCCTTCCGGTATCCAGATCCTACCGATTATGTCCACGTTCTCCACAAGAGCCTCCCTGACTCAGTTGCAGACGGGGCAGCCATCGCTCTTCTCAGAATAGGTTCTTTTTTTCCATCTGGGTCTAATAACTTGCACCTCGTGCGCATAATCCGAGAAAGAAGCTGCATAAATATCATGCACACATATCCCTTCATCTTCACGGTCAATATAAAACTCTCACTTATTTTTCCTTCCGCGGATTCCGGTGTCTCCTCCCCACCCCCCATCTCCGTGTTATGTCTCCTAGTGACTCTGGACGTTCTCCGACTCCTTGCAGTACCTTCCAGGAACAATCCTCCTCCGGCCACACCGCCACCGTCGACACAAAAATCTCGCATACACCGTCCAACAACCGTTCCCCGTGTTCTTCAGCAACACCGCCGTATCCAGGCGAGGGCACTTCAGACTCTCCCTACATTGTCAATTGGGCAGAGAATGACCCTGAGAATCCGTATAGCTGGAGCAAGGCCAAAAAATGGCTGATCACTATGCAGGTGAGCCCGAAAAATAACGTTCCCCAACGCCTTCCTTACACCTCGGGTTTCCTTGTTAGCTCGCTATGTCTACATTCACCGTTTCCTTCGGTAGCAGCTCATACAGCGGCGGTATACAGGGGATCATGCATGATCTCAACGCCTCTGAAGACGTCGCTATCCTTGGCATATCTCTATATGTTGTAGGTTTCGCACTTGGGTTGGTCCATTCTGTTTTATCGTCAGGTGGTTGAATTGATTCTATTAATATCTCTTTACTCTCTAGCCCACTTGTATTCGCTCCCGTCGGCGAGGCAAGTCCCTTCCGTAATGCCGAGATTTCAATGAATGCTTATACATATTTTTATCGCACCTGTTTGACAGATGTTTGGAAGAGTCGGTGATTTCTCCTTCTAAATAATTACCCCGCCTTCTCACACAACGTCGCTAGCGTATTGTTTTTCTCGTTACACTTACGGCATACACCCTCTTCCAACTGATGGGCAGCCTTGGGCACTCGCTTGCCGTGCTTTTGTCCTGTCGGCTCCTCACAGGCATCGTCGGCTCCTCGCGTAACAATTTTTTGTTTATGCTTTCATATGTCAGTCTAACGTCAAACATTCAAAGCTCTATCCAATGCGGGAGGCGCAATCTCTGATATCTGGAATGCACGTGAACGTGGTCTCGCCTCCGCGATCTACGCGACAGTCCCTTTTCTCGGCCCAGGTAGGCCGTTCGTTCAATCAAAAATAACAAAAAGCCAACCCCTTTTATAGTTATTGGCCCCATTGTCGGAGGCTTTGTCGCCGAAAACTCAAGGCTAGGCTGGCACTTCAATTTCTGGGTAATTTTAATTCTCGCGGCCATTACATTGTGCTTTGGTTACTTGGTGACCCCTGAAACGGTGTGCTTTCCGCATTTATTGTAATTCAAATCCTGACGACGTTCTGCAGTATGGCCCTGTTCTACTGCGTCGCCGTGCCGAAAGATTATCTGCGGTGTCCAATGGTCTCGTCCATTATGTCTCGATCCACGACGTACAGCGTTCTCGATCATTCTTTCAGGTCATGCGTATCAACCTTAGTAGACCTTTTGGTGAGGCGCAGCCCCTTTAGGTCCCTACTATTTAGCTCACAACGCCACGGCAGTCTTCCTTGCCACAGAGCCTATCGTGCTTCTTCTCGCAATATACATCTCGATCATGTACGGGACACTTTACGCCCTCTTCTCTGCTTTTCCGATTGTGTTCCAGCAACATCGAGGGTTTACACCAGGTCAAGGCGGTCTTGCTTTCCTCGGGGTCGGATTCGGAATAATTATGGGTATCGGAACGCAGTCGTATCAAGACAAACTTTATCGAATGGCGATGGACAAAAGCCCAACAGGGAAAGCCCCGCCAGAAGCGTGAGTTCCATCTACCGCCCGTCAGATCGACCTCTGAGGCTTCAATCTCGTAGGCGCTTGCATACGGCTGTTCTTGGTGGTATGCTTGTCCCGATCGGACTGTTTACATTTGCATGGTATATACATTGAGGAACCGCTACCTATTTTACCAGCTGACGTAGCCAAAAGGACCTCTTCTCCCGCGATCCATTGGATAGTTCCAATATTAGCTGGCATACCCTTCGGCGCGGGAGTCGCTCAAATATTGCAATCTTTGACAACTTACTTGATGGATACTTACCCGTTATTCTTTGCCAGCTCCATCGCTGCCACCATTGTCATGAGGTCGTGTTGCGGTGCGGCGTTTCCTTTACTTAGTCCTGCCATGTTCGCAGCGCTTGGCGACAATTGGGCAATGAGCGTGTTTGCATTTCTGGCACTGGCCTGCACGCCGATTCCGATTCTCTTTTACGTGGGTACTGTCTATGACCCTGGCTTTCGAGATATTGAAGCTTTCTGTAGAAATATGGGGCGCGGATACGAAACAAATCTAGAGTTGCCTCCAAGGAACCAGTAGTGCGGGACACGCCTGTCATATCTATTACGCCTTCATCACAATTAACGACGATTCAGGAGAAAGTCGAACACACAGAGAGCCAGAAGTAGAGCCTGTTTTCGATTACTTATGATGCTCGACCTCTCTGGAGGGGTGAACACGCCATATATCTAGACATTGTTGTATTATTATCAGACCACATACACGTAGATTGTACATATCCTTCCTCGGTTAATTAAACTGACTGCATTACTTAGCCCCCAGAATTTTGATGCTTCTTAGATCCAGGACGAAATCTGAGAGAGGAACGAAAACAGGTAGGAAGACGCCATTTTGAAAAGCCAAGAGATTTTCAAACTACCACGTTTTAAGACAGCAATGGCCCAAAGGAGCTTCGGTAGAAAAGGGTGACTACCGCTTTCTCTTCCTGTCCCTGTTGCCATTACGACTCCAATCTCTGGTGCCTTGGTTGTGATCCCTGGCAGCATAAAGAAAGCCTTCAGCAGGATCCGCATGGTGCAGTTGCATTATAACCGCCTCAGTGCCACCAGCCGCCTGATACTCAGATGATACATGTGTAGAGTTTCCACTTGAAGCACCGCCAGATCCGTCGCTGGGCATCGTCAAGGGGATCTTGACTGTCATATAGTCATACGCAGCGATGGCGCGCATCCTTGAACCCCATGCTTCGGTGGCCTGCCGCTCGATCTCACCGATCACAGCAGAGCGATGATCTTTTTGGAACCTTGGTGCAGGAAATCTATGGATACGGAGTAAGATGGATGTGTAATACTAGATACGAGAATGACAGACGTACCTTGAACCAATGTGATTCAGCACCAACATCTGTGCCCCGATCTGTTTCGCAAACGCGCCTGCCATAGTCGGAACCGAATGACCCCTCGCGAGAGCCTTTTCCATCACCGTCTCGGGACTTCGACGAGCATTGTAATCAACATGAGGCGGGATATGAGCATCAGTTGCTTCGTGTATCAGCAGTGAAGGTGAAGGGGAGACACAGAGGGGTATCATCGCAGACGGATCGTACGTATCACCAAGAATGACAAGCTTGCGCATAGGACCGAATTTTTCACGAATGACGTAGCCCACGCAAGGGTCTGTGGGTCGTTATCTCGATATGATGATTCGAACGGGCAAGTCTCAACAAGGTTGCGCTGACCTCGGTGTAAAATAGGGCCGGCATCCACACATATTTTTCCGTATGCCCCGTTCGATGTCATGAACTCTTTCCAGAAGCCATCCTCTGTGCAAACGATGTCTTGGCCGGCTACCTCATTATAATGCATGACGTCGGGCAAGTGTAAGCTATCAACAGTGTCATCATGAGGAAGGCATGGGGTAACTCGGTCGGTTTTCGTCAAGAGCTCGTGCACGACGAAGAAGTCGGCTGTCTTGGTCAGCGTCATTTTCATAATTTGGCGCACAAAGTTGCGTATTCCCGATGGTCCGTAGATCTCAATTTTAGGCTGAATTGGCAAGTGAGAAAGCACATGAATGATGTTGAGGGAGAGGCTCACAGGTTTTGGGACGCGCGAAGCGATAGCAGAACCTCCAACAGGAGGAGGAAAAAGTATATTGCGAAGGAATGGAACGATACCCATTATATGGTCAGCTGCAATACATAAGACGGCATTCAAAGACTAATTGCATGAACACTCACCATGCATATGAGTAAGAAACATCTTGGAGACATTATTGGGTTTAAGGGAAGTAAATCTCCGGTCTTGGAGAGCAAATTGTCGGACGGTCCCTTCGGCACAGTCGACCACTAGTATGAGCATCAGTAAAGATACTGATGTTGGGAACTATATTGTGGCGCACTCCAAAGGGAACCGTTTCCAGTGACATCACAGACGAGAGACGAACAATTTCTAGATTCAGAAGGGCCACCACCACTGGAAGTACCCAGAAAGGTGACACTGATTTCACCCTTCATTGTTGATGGAGAGGGATTTCTAGATCTATCTCGAATGTGACGCCAGGTACTATCCCTCGAGCTCAATATAGTTCTCTGAAACGAACAATGTTATTAAGATTAGATGTGGACCTGAAGGACGACATACTTTGATGCAAGTTGTTGGCACGTGTTGAACTTGAACAAGGGTAGAGATCCAGTGTCTTCCGGCTTGGCCTGCACGAAGCGGGTACATACCTCAGTTCGGCAGGCCGGAGGGGTATCTGCCTGCGATACAAAAGAACCACAGCTTGTGCAAATGTTTAAAGACCCGTCCGTGCACACCGTCGGCAGTGATTGACTGGAGTCACCCTTACTATACTTAGTATTAACTCCCAAAATTTGCCATCACGTGAGTTTGGATTGCTTTTGGCTCCCTTTCTTCACCTTCGCTGGCACTAGCGAAATCTCTGTTGTCCGTACATGCGTAGGATGGTCTCCGCTACCAATTCTAAGGAGAAATCGGCAAAAAAAAGCTCCTTACATAGCCTTTTACTGAGGTTCCCCTGAACAGGGGGCCGCATGATGACCACGGTGTCATATGTCATCACGACTTTACACCTGCAACACACCTTTTGTGTCTTATAAAAACCAAAGTGAATCCCACGATACAACCTACATATATCATTATTTTCCCTTCAATTTCCTACTTCTAACGTGCCTCTACGATGAGTACAGTCTACGGAGACGCCAGCACAGTCGTTGGTGATGACCATTTCCTAGACGGCTTGAAGCCGTCTGGTAGTAATTTCAAAACCAAGGACCTCAGCCCTCGTCGGGCAGGTACTGTGTCTGGAAAGTCTACACAATTCAAGTCTACCAACGATTTCATTGCGACAACGGATTACATCCTTGATGAACGGGCATTTTTTGTCACAATTGGAAAGGGTGGCCTCATTGCTGCCTTGGAGAAGCTTGATCAACAACTCATTCAGGTACGGCTACTTACGACATGTCATATCACAGAGGGATTTAAGCTGTAACTATAGTCAGGACGAAGCCACATTCTATCTCACAAAGTATGTTGTAAAAGTTCCGTTTCTCTGCGCGCTAATAATTTGAATGTCCTATGAAGGTTCCCACGGTCTGGGGAGGACGAGAAGTTACTCCAGGAAAATTAGGGTTAGTCAACCATGGGTGAGGATTTCTTTCTCCTTCAGATCCGAAAATGAGACTCGTCCTTACAATGTACATACTCCAAGTGGTAACCCCAAGTTTCTTACCAAACCTGGTCGTTATCCAACCTTTCCGTTCCGGAATTGGTGGGCCCGGAAGTGGCGTGGAACGACTGGACGTACGTACTTTCTGCTGGGGAAAGTTTTGATCTAACCTATAGAATTCCGTAGTTTCCGATACTGTGATTGAATTCCAAGGTCTTACTGTTGTTCAAGTCTCTCAGAATCAAGCTGCGGTCGTCTCTGACCCTCAGAATCATATTTTTGTCATCAAAAACTCTGGTTTTGTTGCTTTTGCCATTGAAGGAACATACGACGTCTTGTCTATTGTTGATCAAACCCATCTTTCTGGCGTTGTGAAGGATAGGCTGACGGGAGTTGTTTTGGGCTGGACCCACGAGGTTAAAATGAGGAGCCTAATAAGTGGAGGAGAGCAGAAGGAATATGTTGTGGCGACTTTGTTGGTAGCTACTGCCATCCATGCACACCATGGTACTAACATTTCTTGATTCAGCCTGAACATCCCAGCCAACAATTGTGCAATCTTGCAGCGTGGGGATGATCTTGAGCTGCTCGGTGCCGGACAATCAGTTATCACGAACCCAAGTGTTACGTTGCGTGGCTTGTATACCCTCGGAGAAAACCAACTGGAGATGCCGACGAAGGATATGTAAGTCCAAACATCAGAGTCTCGTGAATTCTTCACTGAATCTTTTTCTAAGCTTTACTCGTGATCAAGTACCTGTCAGCCTAACAATATACCTCAAGTGGCAGTTGACTGAGCCTCTCAAACTGACGACTCATGGATATAATACGCCATACGATGCACTTCGGGACAAGACCCAGTCTATTCTGACGCAAATCGTAGCTCATTTGGATTATTCTGCAATGGTGCCTTTTTATAATACAAAGTTTTGACTTTTACTAACACGATTGCTAGGTCAAGCAGCGCTCCCTTGGGCCCGACAATATGGAGGATGGTAGTGACCCTTCCTCTGCGTTTTTAGATGCTTTGAGGACACGTGCAATGGATGAAATGCACGAAGCTGCACTGGAATATGGTATCATCTTGAAAGATCTCGGTACGTTGAAACATACTTTGACCTGCTGGAGTATCAGTCTTACATACTTGCAGCTGTCATCGACCGCCAATTCAAGGGCGAAATTGCGTCCACGATGGACAAGCTTACCAGTGAGTTGTTTGTTATTCTCCTCGCGTTCCAGACACTGATTGTGGATCATTAGCACGTGCACTACAGGCACAAGTTGAGGCCGCGGTACGTTTCCTATCGCCTGTGATCCTGTGATGTAAAGGAGATGTTATTTATTGGTCTCGCTTTTCAGAACGTTGACAGAGAAAACAGTAACAAGGTGAAACAAGAAGAAGGTGCTTTGTCGGTCGCGCGAATCAAAGCCCAATCTGCCAATGCCCAAGCCGATGCAGAGGCTTATAAGATTGTAACGGCAGCCAAAGCTCAAGCACAACGAACCAAAATTGAAGCTGAGGCACACGCGGAAGCCACCGGTCTTGCAGCGGAAGCTGAAGCTGAAGCTGTGCGGATTAAAGCACAAGCAGATGCCCAAGTTCTTGATCAATTCGCGCGGGACATGCAGATACGCCGCACAGAGATACGGAAGGTCCAGGCGTATGGATCCAAGACAATATTTGTCCCAGCCGAGGGGCCCGGGGCACAGATGGGTAATGCAATGGCAATAGGTATGGCTGCAGGTCTGGGGGCAGATGCCAGACGATGATATAAGTTTATATTTGGAACCACTATTTTATGGTGACTTGACGCTCCTTTGCTTTTTTGTACATAGCAGCGGAATTGTACCTATGCACTCCTTAATTGTAAACCAAATACGCGGTTTCGGAACCGTGAATGAGCGGCAGAGAGTCGAATGAAGTCAAAAGTGGGTGGAATTGGCTCGATTAGGGGGTTACGGATTGTTGATGGTTGTTGTTGAGTCAACGAGGCGCGTGTCTTGGGTGCCACTCTGCATTGTCCATCTCGACCACCACCACCTTATAAGAACTAATCGTCGTCCCCTCTTCCACTTGACTTCCTCTATCCACCCACTCATCGTCACACACAGCAATGCGGTCCAAATTCAAGGACGAGCATCCCTTTGGTTAGCCACTTCTTCCGCAGCGCTTCCCCGCCGTCTTACTCATCTCGTCTTTCCTCTAGAGAAGCGCAAGGCAGAGGCTGAGCGTATCAGGCAGAAGTACCCAGATCGTATTCCTGTACGTCCTTGCCATTTGAGATCGCAACGTCCCTCATGATCAGCGCGTATCACCCTAGGTTATCTGCGAGAAGGCGGACAGGACAGATATCCCGACTATCGACAAGAAGAAGTACCTGGTGCCATCTGTGGGTTTACCTCTCGCGATCTTTCGTGGGTTAATAGCCACTCAAACGCGCATCTAGGATTTGACTGTCGGTCAATTCGTCTATGTAATTCGCAAACGGATCAAACTAGCACCAGAGAAGGCTATCTTCATCTTTGTTGATGAAGTTTTACCACCTACCGCTGCCCTCATGAGCGCTATCTACGAAGAGCACAAGTACGAAGTTTCAGTCGCCACACACTCCGCGATTATTCACGAACTGTTCTAGGGATGAAGATAACTTCTTGTATGTGAGCTATTCAGGGGAGAACACTTTCGGACGGGAAGGATGGATCGAGCTTCCTTCAAGTGCATGAGCAGACCAACCTGTTCGTCTTGTCATAGAGTATTGGAAATGAGCGGACACTGAGATGGGACACAGGCTGACACCTGTCGTAGATTATTATTGGGAAGATCTATCCTTTCCCTGCATCGACATGTGCCCATCCTTGTTGCACCCATATACCCGTCTTCTTTTGGTTCTCCACATTAATTTTTTGTACATTAATATCTGCCTTCTGATTTCTTTTATCGCTCTATCATGCCCTTTACACACGTTTATCGAAACAAATAACATTGTAACACTCCAAGCTCTAGGCCTCAGGTTTCAGATCCTCAGCTCATGAGCATAATCAATGTGAGACTCGTTGTCTCGAGAGATACCGTTTAATCATGTCCTTTGAAACCCCGTGTCCCATCTATGCATGTACTTTCGCCAATGAATGATCAATTTGACCTTCTGAATCAGCATGTAAGTTCAATTGTGATTTCTGATCTCGTCCCAGATATGAGGGTCCTCTATATCCACTCAGAGAGCGTTCTGTCCGGATTTTGTTGAGGCCAGTATAAGTATGTCCTTTTTTCCCCCAACTGTACCCCACAACCAGCGTTCGTCGCCTCCACCGTCAAGTTCTCCGGCCCGCTCGCACACACTCGACTCCTGCCTCCTCTCTTCTACCCCTTCCTCATCACGCGCCAAGCTCTCATCCTCCTGCTCCCCTTCCTGCGCTTTGAACGCTTCATCGACACATCCACATGTACACAAATCTCCCTCCCTGCCTCTCATTGTTATTCCAATGTGCCCCACTGCCATACCAGGCACCAACCGAGAAAGATCTGGGCGGCGCCCGATGCGTACCGTCAGCTTAGGAACGTCAACTTCCTTCGGTGACCACATGCACGTCATGTACACCGTCATTGTAAGGCGTACGGACGCCGCCGCCTCGGTACGTGCAAGTGCACGCAAAAGGGGTGCGAACCAGTTCAAGGTAGCCTAATAGATTACCTAGTGTTCAAAATCTAGCCGAAGCACCAAGTAAGGATGGACCCACCCTAAGGACGGCATAAACCACACAAAGGAATCTTTTTTCATCCTCGGTGCATCCAGTCCTGGAGCTAGAGACGACGGCCTCGCGCACAACGCAAAGAGCGCATCCATACACCCAATCGCAAACGTCGCCCGCCACGAGCAACACGCGATCATGCATCCCCGGGTTTAATCGAACATCCACCATACGAAACATCGAACACTCGTCGGCACCACCTTCCGTGTCTTCGCGCCGGCCGCGTTCTCCTTACCAACTCCCGTATCCGATCAGAGTCATACCTATTGAGCGCTTTGGACGATCTCCGACTGGCGATGGTGCCAGGTTTGTGAAATCACAGGGAACCATGTCAGAAGACCGCGAGGAACATCGTGCGGCTCGCCCAGCGATGCAGCACATTGAGTCGGGTATTCACAAAGAATGGAGGGAGGAGCAGGGAAAGGGCGGTATTGTTCGACGAGAAAAGGAAGATTGCAGTGAGCTGTGCGAGGACGAGGAAACCTCTACGCTTGGAGTTTTCCACGAGCCCTGCAGATGTACAAATCCACGCTAGGACGGTGGCAGCATAGCCTGTGACAGGTAGGACTGCACAACGATGAGATATGGGCATGTTGAAAGATAGTTTAAAACATTGTAAGTACCTTGAGCGCGATCCCAGGCGGCATACCAAAGACGGAGCCTAGCATAGAAAAAATGCTCGCAATGACAACATGGCTCTTGCGCCGCAGTACATCAACAAGATGCCTCCTTCATCCACTTTCGACAACCACGGAAAACAGATGGAAGAGAAATGAGGACAAAGAAGGCTAGCACCGTCATCCAGACAATGCTAAACTTCACTGCCATTTCGGATCGACCTCGTATGAACTGTTGATTCAGAGCTTTAAGTCAAAATTCCAAGACTTCTGTGGATACGTCATACTTTGTATTGTATTATAAGAGGTTGGGCTGGGACAACTAGGGGAGTACCTGTATCAGACCCCTTCAAGTAATATCATGGAAGCGAGACAGAAAAACCCTTGAGACTCTGTGGTGAAGCGGGTAGAGACAGGGAAAAGGCAGATGGCTGTGAAAGAAGTACACTTTTCTGGGTATGTAGTCAAGGGGGAGTCAAAAGTTGAAAAAAGTATATCAGGTTGATTTAATGTGTAAATGGGGGTGGGAGATTGATTTTTGAAGGTCTCAGGTCAAGAAAGTTAGTGGTTGTTGAGATATGGTCAGATCTTATGTCACATAAGAAAATTTTTTCTTTTATTTTTTATCGATGAATTGAGCAATTCTGGGTCGATACTGATTGTAGTGGCCGTTACTGATACTGTTACTGAGCGGAGTTTGAATTCCATAGCACGTGATCACGCACGGTCCATGCCAAATCGAGTCTTATTTTACACGATGACGCGCCTCCACCAAAATCGATAATCGTCGCCACTACTTATTTACTCAGCTTCTGCATGGTATGAGTCCATGGCTGTGGATAGAGACTGCTTTCCTCAAACTTCTGTATTCTGTCTTAGAGGCACAAACAAATAGGTGACCTCGGCATTTTACTTTATTGCTATGAATATATGTGCATGAAACACGGCACACCCCTGTTCCACTATTAGAAATCGATCGTTCCTACTGATTTCAACACGACTTTGACGCGACTACTGTTCAATTCTGGCACTCTCCCCCTCACATGGAATCCGACGATGATTTTGCTATGGACGAAGCGCCACTTGATATAGAAGTTCTCCGTGTGCTTGAGAGCTATGATGAGAACACCGAAAAACGTGAATTTGAATCCAGGTCAGCCATTTTCCTTTGCCACAAATTCTCATTCTCATTTTTTTTTAGTGTGGACTCTCTGTCACTCCCTGCTACAGCCTCTTCTTTGCCAAACCCGGTGCCAACACCAACAAAGGGCTCACAACTCACCCATGATGCTTTGCCAACCTTGTCATTTTCTTATCAAGGGAGCTCAGGGTCCTCGCAGAGCGTGATGGGTACGACAAGCACTATTCGGACAGCCTCAAAAAAAATCAAACGCCCTGTTGGTAGACCTCGTGGAACAGGCCCACGACAACTCGCGAAGGCATGAGGAGAGCTAAAGGAGAAGAAGAAACAGCGTCCTGGTAGACCTCGAAAGACTCTATCATCATTTGGAACTTCGGCGTCACGCTTGACTGGATCTATCAAAGGCTTGGTGAGATAAAACTGTCTTTTTCTTTTTTTTTCTTACCTTTGTTGTTTCCAGCATGTATCGGGGACTCAACAAGGATCATCGACTTGGTGCTTGAGCTCCTCGCAACTTCAAATTCCCGTCCCTGCTGCTGAAGAGAGTAGGATAGACCCAGAAACACTGCCTATGTCAAATGAAGATGATCCAACATCAGTACCAATTGTAGCACCAGAATCCAAAGATTTTCTGCCCTTGGATACGGATGAAGATTCCTCACGCATTCTCAATGATAATATCAAAGAATCAGATACAGATGAATTGCTTGAGGAAGGCATCGGAGAGGATGATGGAGAGGATGAAGAGCTGACACCTGGAAAAGCCTCATCCAAGGTTCCACCTCGGCCACTTCCTACGTGGCTCAAGGATGCTTTTGACAAACATGTCCAAGACTCGGGGCCTGCAAACCGCACCGTAGATGGTCTCCCTCCCTTATATCACAACCATCAAACATTTTGGTTCCCCAAACGGTCAACATTCTTTCTTCTTCGAGACCTCAACAGCCTTTCACCACAGAAAATCTATGATGCGCAATTCTTTCTTTGGGATCCAGAATGTCTGGTGCCAGGTGGTCTTATCTGTCCGAATGAAGGCTGTTCAGCCTGCCTTCGGCGCCATGGTCACATTCCACAGCCACGCCATGTCGTTGGTCTTGGATCTACATTCTGGATTATTGGATATTGCTATTTCTGTGCGCACTGCAAAACTCCTCAAAGTGTAACATTTCAAAGCTGGGACACACGTATCTTAGCAATCCTTCCTTGTCCTCTAGCTGCTGAGTTTCCCGCACGATTGACCTATCACAGTGGAATATCAATAGAGGCTTCAAAATTCATGCGAACCTGCTTTTCTCATGGAATGGCAGCAAAGCAGTTTTCGAACACACTTTTTGTTCAACATTTGGAGACCTATGATAATTTACACCTCTCGTACCTTCACACATTAGCTCCCAATGCTGCGTCTCTCCATTTAACATCCACCTTCAATCAAAAGAAGTTTAAAGCTTTTCTTCCGTTCCATGATCGGTCTCCCGATGGTTTCTATGGCTTTGTTCCCAGCGGACAATGGTTACGTGATGTCTACGACGATATGATCAGTGAACATGGACAGGAATTCAATCAACATACTGCTATGCTGACGGCAAAAATTTGTGCAATTGACCATAGCTTTAAGGTTTGTCATCGTATATTTAATATGTATATTCGTTACTAATTACAATTAACTTCAGCTTGCTAAACACATTGCAAAAGTTGACGGTGTGCAAGTGTTCACTGCACTTCTCACTATCACAAATGAGAAGGGAGAGATCCGAGTTTGTGCTCTTGTTGCAACAAAATCGCACTCGCAGTTTGTCCTTGCACTACACCGCTTATGTGAATCTCTGGAAATGTATGGACACGATGCGCCTGCGATCTTTTACACGGACAATATGTCTGATAAAGGGTTTCTTGAGAAATGTTTTCCGTCACTACAAGAAGATGTGGTTCCAATCGAAGAACATTCACATCTTGAAGCTCTTTCAATCCCTGAAAACTATCAGGTGTCTGTTAAAAAATCTGCCACAACGATAGATGATGCTATGCATACACTTCTTGATTTTTTGCCAGATGAAGAATCTGGTGGTTTTCTCGCAATTGGGCTTGATGCTGAATGGAATGTCAAGATCTCAGAACGAGGTTATGTCACTGAGAGAGGACAAACTGCAATTTTACAGATAGCCTATGATACAAGTATCTTTATTCTCCAGGTATCGTTGTATCTTTGTTGTTTATACTTTATAGCTAACAAGTTAATGCAGATTGGACAAATGATTGCAGGGAATCAGCTACCGACAATGCTAAAACAAGTCCTTGCTAATCCTCGAATACTCAAAGTCGGGCAGCATGTTTTGAGTGATCTCAAGTATCTCGAGCAGGCATGTCATTCGGACATTCAATTTGTTGGTGCCATCGATATTGCCAAGCTTGCAAAGGATCGACTCCTTGTTCCAACTGCACGTACTAGTCTTGCAGATCTCACAGCTATAGTGCTTAATCGACGTCTCAGTAAGAATGTTGTTGAGCAAGTGAGCACTGCATGGGAGGATGAAGATCTCACATCAGAGCAGATACGTTACGCACCATTAGATGCATATGCATCCCTTGCTATCTACACTGCTTTATTGTCAATCCCAACTCCGCAACCCCTGCCCGAACAACCAATTATCGGGACACATGTTCTTTTATTCAGTGGTGACAGAACACGTCTATTGGCTCAAGGTGTTATCTTGCCTCATATGCAGGATGCGCATTACATGGATATCAATATCACTTCATCACGCGCTGTCATTGAAGTTCAAAAAATTCATGTTCCAGGTGCTTTGGTTCCTAATGGCACACAGAGAAAGAAAAGTCTAGATAGCTATGGATTTCCACCTTTTGACATTGTCTGTCTTCGAAATCATCTTTGCTGTTCAACTCTCGCTGTTTCTAGTATAACACCATCTCTGACTCACTCCGACTTCAAGCTTCCATCTTGGGATCATGCATCAGAAGCACAGCCTTTGTCTTCAATGTAGAATTCAGATAAACTCGAGACATCTCCTGTCAATGGCTTAGAAAGTGGAGAAGAACCTGTTGATTTTGGAAGCATACTTGCTGAAGCCTGCCAATCATTTTCTCAGAAAGCTCATGAGCAACCCGATATCAACAAATATGAGCTCGATTGCATCAGCCAGTCGGAAGGAAACAAGGCTCTTAGCAGTCTTAGTATGGATGGCTGGGACACATCTATTTGTAGCCGTGTACTCAAGGATCCCTTTCATGTTTTTAACATGTTCTACATTTCTGTGGCTCATGGATTACTCCGAGAGTTTGCAATCACACTTCGCAATGCTATGTTTCTATGGGATCCTGAAGACAAGGCATGTATTGTGGCATGGGGCCAAACCCAAAATCCTGTCCAAACTTGGGACCATATTCTCTTTACACGTCCTGGCTGGCTTTGTCAGAGATGTAAACGGATAATCCCACCAGCAGAACAGCTTCTTCCCCTGGTTAAACAAGTCTTCGAGTCATATGGCCCTTTGAAAGATGCCAAATCTGGGCTTCCACTCTTCAACTTTGCGGCATGGGCTGTTGCAAAAAATATTCTTCTTCTCATTCAGAAAGGACATCTCTCTGATCCTCCAGGTATCTGTCAGGGGACTACTACCCATTTTGTCCATTTCTCCTTTCAGGTGATCCTTTGATCGCACATCTCCGGAGACTGATCCCATCAAGGCATACTCCGGAGCTGCTAATCTTATCATTCAGTGCTGGCATCAAGGCAATCTCCAGGGTTTGATTATCTCCGGAGATTTGCCCCTTTTGGATTTT